>OY882880.1:5538133-5543133 GCA_963693515.1 Pipistrellus nathusii
CATCACCACCATCCACACCATCACCTCCGTCTTCACCACCATCATCACCTCCATCTTCATCACCATCATCATCACCATCATCACCATCATTATCACCATCATCATCACCATCACCATCACCACCATCACCTCCATCTTCATCACCATCATCACCACCATCACCTCCATCTTCATCACCATCTTCATCACCATCACCATCACCATCACCATCACCATCACCACCATCACCTCCATCTTCATCACCATCATCACCACCATCACCACCATCACCATCACCATCACCATCACCATCATCACCATCATCACCATCACCACCATCAACCTCCATCTTCATCACCATCATCACCATCACCATCATCACCATCACCATCATCACCATCACCATCACCATCACCACCATCACCATCACCATCACCATCATCACCACCATCACCATCACCATCATCACCATCATCACCATCACCACCATCAACCTCCATCTTCATCACCATCATCACCATCATCATCATCACCATCACCATCACCACCATCACCATCACCACCACCATCACCACCGCCTCCATCTTCATCCACAGCCGCCCCGTCTCCCCCATCCCAGCCCCCCCCATCGCACGCAAAACACTCGGCACCGGGCCGGCCCCCAGCGAGCCAACGCCCATCTCCCTCCCCTGACATCGAATCATGATGGATGGGCCGCCTCCTGTCGCCCCTCCGCGACTCTCGTGGTGAAAATGTGGGCCCCGTTCATCAACAACAAAGGCGTCCGAAGCATGTCGGACGCGGAGAGGCCCGAGGGATGATTCCATTCTGCAGCGAACAAGGCAGGACCAGCGCGGACGCTGGCATTGCTCTCCTGGGACCTGCCATATCGGCATTCCGCGGGCAGCCGCCTCGTCCCGGATGGAAAGGAAGAAAAATCTGCAGCTTTGAGCAACCTCATCCCATACCACGGCTAGACCTTTGTCCCCCAAATGTCAGAGGCAGCCAGGCCGGCTTACCGTGTTTCCCCGAAAATCAGACATCCTCCGAAAACAAAGACTTCACGTGCAGGCTTCCTTCTGAGGGACATAGAAGGCGTCCCCCCGAAAATAAGGCCTCCCCCCGAGGCTAACCCTGAGAGACTTGGCCCACTGATTCTGAGAGAAACGGAGTCACAGGAAATTCACCGGGAAATGCAGGAACGGGATGGTGAGGATGATGTTCCAGAACTGGATTGTTATGATGACATGATTGTCATGAAATCAATGAGTCCATTCTTGATCCTGTAGGATTCACAGTGTGTCTGGTTTGTGTTGACAACGACCATACTACCGTACACAGGTAATCAATTTCCTTTATTTTATTCTATTATTATTTTTTGATATATTTTATTGATTTTTTTTTAGAGAGAGGACAGAGAGCTAGAAACATCGATGATGAGAGAGAAACATCGATCGGCTGCCTCCTGCACGCCCCCCACTGGGGATGTGCCCGCCACCAAGGTCCATGCCCTTGACCGGGAATCGAACCCGGGACTTTTCAGTCCGCAGGCCGACGCTCTATCCGCTGAGTCACACCGGTTTCGGCAAATTTCCTTTATGTTCATTTAACAATAAATGTGCACCGTATTCTTCTTCATGGGAAAATGAGACACATCCCCTGAACATAAGACCTAGCGCCTCTTTGGGAGCAAAACATGAACAGAAGACGCTGGCTTATTTTCGGGGACGCAGGGTAGAAACGCCAGCATCATGGAGAGAAACCTTGCCAACATCAGGAAATATCAGGCCTGCTCCCTGAGCAGAATTAACAAGCAAAACAGAGACAGCCTCGTCAGGCCAGCATGGCGGCTCAGAGGTTGAGCATCGATCTAGGAACCAGGAGGTCACGGGTTCGATTCCCGGTCCAGGGCACAGGCCCGGGTTGTGGGGTTCCATCCCCAGGAGGGGGGCGTGCAGGAGGCAGCCGATCTTTGATTCTCTCTCATCATGGATGTTTCTATCTCTCTCTTCCTCTCTCCTTTCCTTCCTGATTTCAATAAAAACATATATATATATATATATATATTTTTTTTTTTTTTTAAAGAGAGAGATGACGTATTCACCCATTCCCCACAACCAAATATTCTCCTGCCAAAACCTGTTTGGCTCAGTGGATAGAGCGTCGGCCTGCGGACTGAAAGGTCCCGGGTTCGATTCCGGTCAAGGGCATGGACCTTGGTTGCGGGCACATCCCCGGCAGGGGGTGTGCAGGAGGCAGCTGATCGATGTTTCTCTCTCATCGACGTTTCTAGCTCTCTATCTCCCTCCCTTCCTCTCTGTACAAAATCAATAAAATATATTTTAAAAACAATTTAAAAAAAGAAAATAAAAATAAAGGAAATGTATTACCTGCAGAATGTACGGCAGGACGGTCCTTGTCCACACAATCCAGACACACTGTGAATCCTACCGTATCAAGAATGTACTCATTGATTCCATGACCATCGTGTCCTCGACCTCTTCTGGAACCTCATCCTCACCATCCCATTCCTGGATTTCCCGGTGAATGTCTTGTGACTCCGTTTCTCTCAGAATCAGTGGACCAAGTCTCTCATGGTTAGCCTAGGAGTGGGGGCTTATTTTCGGGGGGACGCCTTCTATTTCACTCAGAAGGAAACCTGTACATAGGATTTATTTTCGGAGGATGTCATATTTTCGGGGAAACACGGTATTTGTTTGGCCATTCGGTCACTTAGGCTTTTATATATATAGTTTTGTGTGTGTGTGTGTGTGTGTGTGTGTGTATAAATTGGGTGGGAACGCATAGAATTCAGCCAGAGGGAGGAAAAGACACAGCCACATCGTACGTTCACACGGGGGGACGGGGGGGACAAGAACTCACGTACCCACAGCCCAGTCCATCTCCTCGGCGGCGTCGCCATAGGCGCCGTGCTTGCTCTTTCCGGCAAAGTCCTGGGAGGCGTACAGGGCCGTGTGCACCTGGATGGAGGAGAACACGAGCAGGAAGGGTCTCTCGGCGTTCCTGCCAAAAAAAAAAAAACACCAAAAAACAAACAAAAAAAAACACCAATACAATAAAAGCCTAATATGCAAATTGACCATACCTCCATGATGCCCACCGGCCAATCGGGAACAAGTATGCAAATTACCCCAACAAAGAGGGGGGGTGTCATTGGGCTTGGGGCGAGAAATCTCTTTTGGGGTTGAGGGGGGCAATAGACATGGGTCTAGGGGTGCCATGGGGCTGGGGGGCCATGGGGCTGGGGGGCCATGGGACTGGGGGGCCATGGGACTGGGGGACCATGAGGCTGGGGGGCCATGGGGCTGGGAGACCATGGGGCTGGGGGGACCATGGGGCTGGGGGGCCATGGGGCTGGTTGGCCATGGGGCTGGGAATCATGGAACTGGGGGACCATGGGACTGGGGGGCCATGGGGCTGGGGGGACCATGGCGCTGGGGGGCCATGGGCCTGGGGGGCCATGGTACTTGGGACCATGGGGCTGGGGGGCCATGGGACTGGGGGACCATGGTGCTGGGGGACCATGGGGCTGGGGGACCATGGGGCTGGGGGACCATGGGGCTGGGGGACCATGGGGCTGGGGAACCATGGGGCTGGGGGGCCATGGGGCTGGGGGACCATGGGGCTGGGGGACCATGGGACCATGGTGCTGGGGGACCATGGGGCTGGGGGGCCATGGGGCTGGGGGACCATGGGGCTGGGGGGCCATGGGGCTGGGGACCATGGGGCTGGGGGACCATGGGGCTGGGGGACCATGGGGCTGGGGGACCATAGTGCTGGGGGACCATGGGACTGGGGGCTATGGTGCTGGGGGCCCATGGCCCTGTGGGGACCATCGGGCTGGGGGACCTCACAGATCTGTCCCTCCGTGGCCAATCCCGAGCCCCAGTTCCCTGGACACCACGGGCACGGCAGGACAGGGACAGCAGGACAGGACAGGGGGACGGGATGGACACGCCAGGACGGACACACGCACGGCACCCACCGTCGAACAAAGCGTGTGGCGTCGGCTGCCAGCCTCTGAGTGAGGTTGTCGTAGGACAGCGGCTGCTGGCTGACGGCCCGGTCCCTCATCAGGAAACAGTTGAGGGGCCGGAAGTAGTGCAGGAAGCAGAGCAGGCCGGCCAGCAGGGCGGCGGCGGCGAGCGCCAGGGTCAGGAACACCGCCAGGGGCACCCGCAGCAGCCCCAGCCACCGCAGGACGGCCAGGCTCGCCAGGGCCAGCGCCAGCGCCTGCAGGGGGGCCAGCGCCAGCAGCCGGATGGCCTGCGTGAACACGCTGCCCGCCCCCGCCTTGCAGTCCCGCAGGTTGGTCACGGGCAGCCCGTGGAAGTAGTCGAAGCCGTGGCTGGACGGGTGGTGGCAGAAGTCGGAGGTGTTGTGGCAGTGCGTGCCCAGGTGCCACTTGCCTGGGGACACGGACGGGGGGCGGGAGGGGGTCAGGATCCACCTCCTGCTTCATCTATTCTAGTCTGTCTCTCTGACTAAGCCCATGGATGGGTCCATCTACACATCTGTCTATCCGTCCATCCATCCATCCATCCATCCATCATCCATTTTTCCATCCATCCATCCACCATCCATTTATTTATCCATCCATCCATCCATCCACCAATCCATCCATCCACCATCCATCCATCCACCCACCAATCCATCCATCCATTTTCCATCCATCCATCCACCCACCCACCAATCCATCCATCCATCCATTTTTCCATCCATCCATCCATCCATCCATCCATCCATCCATCCATCCATCCATTCATTTATCCATCCATCCACCCACCAATCCATCCATCCATCCATCCATCCATCCATCCATCCATCCATCCATCCATCATCTATCCATCCACCAATCCATCCATCCATTCAGCAATCCATCCATCCATCCATCCATCCATCCATCCATCCATCCCTCCATCCATCCATCCACCTACCAATCCATCATCCATCCATCCATCTACCAATCCATCCATCCATCCATCCATCCATCCATCCAT
>OY882880.1:5558133-5565633 GCA_963693515.1 Pipistrellus nathusii
TAAAAAGCAGAAACCGGTGTGGCTCAGTGGCTTGAGCGTCCGTTGGCCTGCGGACGGAAGGGTCCCGGGTTCGATTCCCGGTCAAGGACATGGACCTTGGTGGCGGGCACATCCCCAGTGCGGGGCGTGCAGGAGGCGGCGGATGGGTGTTTCTCTCTCTCTCCCTCTCCCTTCCTCTCTGTAAAAAAAATCAATAAAACATATTTTAAAATATAATAAAATCAAATCAATGGGAAAAAAATACCCTCAGGTGGAAGATTTTAAAATTTTCAAAAAGAAAAGAGAGAGAGAACCAGGAACCCTTGCCTGTCAGCTGCCCCAAGGCCCCAAACTGAGCAATGGATGAAGCGATGAAGGTGCTTAGCTGCTGAGTAATTTCCCCGTCGGATTTCCCCGTCCCCAGAGGCACCTGAAAGTCAGCCCCGCAGGCACCCAGGGCACGTCCCAGCGCCTGGCACCCTCCCACGGGGGCGTGGCCCTGCCTGCAGGCCTGTGTGCCCCGTCATCGCCGCCCTGGGGGTCAGCTGGGGCCACAGGCCCTGGAGTTGCCGGCTGACTCAGGCCCCGAGCCCACAGACAGGGATGGAAATGGCAAGCTGCCCTGTTTCCCCCGAAAATAAGGCAGCGTCTTCTGCTCCTGTTTGCTCCCAGAGAGGCGCTAGGCCTTATGTTCAGGGGGTGTCTTATTATTATTTTTTTAAAAATATATTTTATTGATGTTTTACAGAGAGGAGGAGAGAGGGATAGAGAGTTAGAAACGTCGATGAGAGAGAAACATCCATCAGCTGCCTCCTGCACGCCCCCCACCGGGGATGTGCCCGCCACCAAGGCCCACGCCCTGGACCGGGAATCGAACCCGGGACCCTTCCGTCCGCAGGCCGAGGCTCTATCCACTGAGCCACTGGATGCATGGATGGTTTTTTCCTGAGCTACATGCTCGCAGGGAGGTCAGCCAAGGACATGCTGATTGCTGTCTGAATGACCTTATTGAGGTTTTTTTTTTTTAAAAAAAAAAATAATAATAAAATAAAAATACTTAAGCAGACAGAGGCATTCTGGGAAGGAAGCAGAGAGACTATCGGATGGAGCCTAATCCTCGTTAACCGTCTGTGTCCGTGGGGTCAGGAGAGAGAAAATCAAGCCCACCATGTCTCTCTTGTCTCATTTTTATATGAACGCCCTGTTTTCCCCGAAAATAAAACAAGCGTCTGATATTCGTGTTTTTGCTCCCCAAGAGGCGCTAGGCCTTGTGTCCAGGGGACGTGTCTCATGTTCCCATGAAGAGGAACACGGCGCACACGTATGGTTCCGTGCACAGAAAGGACACGGGTTCCCTGCGGACGGTGCGGCAGGACGGTCCTGGCCCGCACACACCAGACACACGGGGATCCTACGGGACCGAGAACGGACTCATGGGTTCCATGGCCGTCGTGTCCTCGTCCTCTTCTGGGACCTCAGCCTCACCGTCCCGGCCTGGGTTTCCCGGTGACTGTCTGTGACTCAGTTTCTCTCAGGATCCGTGGACCCAGTCTCTCATGCTTAGCCTGGGGGGGCGGGGGGGCTTATTTTCGGAGAATGTCTGATTTTCGGTGGAGGCAGGTGTGGGGAGCCTGTCACCACCCCAATTTATTTATTTACTGACTGGAGGCCCGGTGCACAAAATCCGTGCGTACAGTGGAGGGTAGGGTGGGGGGTGGGTGGGGAGAGGTCCCTCAGCCCGGCCTGCACCCTGTCCGATCCGGGACGCCCCTTGGGGGCTGTCCGCCTGCAGACCATATCCCGTGTAATAAAGAGGTTATGGCCCAGCAGAGTCCTAAGTGATAAAGATGGTTTTAGGCAAATGGCGCGAGGCACTGGGACATCCCTCTCGCAATCCTGGAACCCCGGCTCCTGACTGCTCGCCTGCCTGCCTGCCTGATCGTCCCTAACTGCCCCCCCTGGCTGCCTGATTGCCCCCAACTGCCTCCTCCCTGCTTACCTGGTCACCCCTAACTGCCCTCCCCTGCAGGCCTGATCGCTCCTAACTGCCCTCCCCTGCCTGCCTGGTTGCCCCCAACTGCCTCCTCCCTTCAGGCTTGATTGCCCCTAACTGCCCTCTCCTGTAGACCTGATCCCCCCTAACTGCCCTCTCCTGTAGGCCTGATCACCCCTAACTGCCCCCCTGCCGACCTGGTTGCCCCCAACTCCCCCCCCCCGCCCAATTACCAGGTCACTCCTAACTGCCCCCCCTGCCTACCTGATTGCCCCCAACTGCCTCCTCCCTGCAGGCTTGATTGCCCCTAACTGCCCTCTCCTGTAGACCTGATCCCCCCTAACTGCCCTCCCTTGCAGGCCTGGTCACCCCTAACTGCCCTCCCCTGCAGGCCTGATCAGCCCCAACTGCCCTCCCCTGCAGGCCTGGTCCCCCTAACTGCCCTCCTGTTAGCCCGATCGCCCCTAACTGCCCTCCCCTGCTGGCCTGATTGCCCTTAACTGCCTTCCTCTACAGGCCTGATCGCCCCTAACTGCCCTCCCCTGCAGGCCTGGTCACCCCTAACTGCCCTCTCCTGCCGGCCTCGTCACCCCTAACTGCCCTCTCCTGCAAGCCTGATCGCCCCCAACTGCCCTCCCCTGCAGGCCTGGTCACCACTAACTGCCCTCCCCTGCTGGTCTGATCGCCCCTAACTGCCCTCCCCTGCAGGCCTGGTCACCCCTAACTGCCCTCTCCTGTAGGCCTGGTCACCCCAACTGCCCTCCTCTGCAGGCCTGATCGCCCCTAACTGCCCTCCCCTGCAGGCCTGATCCCCCGTAACTGCCCCCCATGCTGGCCTGATCGCCCCTGACTGTCCTCCCCTGCAGACCTGATCGCCCCTAACTGCCTCCCCTGTTGGCCTGATCGCCACCAACTGCCCACTCCCTGCAGGCCTGGTCACCCCCAATTACCTCCCCTGCTGGCCTACTCACCCCTCACTGACCCCTCTGCTGGCCTACTCACCCCTCATTGACCACCTGCCAGCCTAATCACTCCCAACTGCCCCCTCTGCCAATCTGATTGCTCCTAACTGCCCCCCCCACCATCCTGGTCACCTCTTACTGCCCCCACTACCAGCCTGATCACCCCAACTGTCCCTCCCGTCAGCCTGGTCACCCCAATTGCCCCCTCTGCCAGCCTGATCACCCCAATTGCCCCCTCCGCCAGCCTGATCACCCCCAACTGCCGTCCCTGCCGGCCTGGTCGCCACACAGCCTGTTTGTTCAGTCATTTGGTCATCCCCTCACCTCACAACCCCCCCTACCCCCCACCGGCCGGCCTGCTCACAGGCAGCCATCTTGTGAGGGCGTGAGGGTTAATTTGCATATCGCCTGTTTACGACGTAGGAGGATTTTTTTTTTAATCCAACCAACCAGCAAACGTTGAGCTGGGTCTGAGGGGCGGGAATGGCAAAATTGTCCAATAGAAGCGGAGGTGGGCGGGGCTACATGCTCCCGGGGAGATGATTGGACGGTGGGTGGAGGGCACGGACATGTGTCCTTGAAACCGTTTTTATAAAAAAATATATATATAGTTTATTGATTTTTCACAGAGAGGAAGGGAGAGGGAGAGAGAGCTAGAAACGTCGATGAGAGAGAAACATCGACCAGCTGCCTCCTGCACACCCCCTACTAGGGATGTGCCTGCAACCAAGGTCCATGCCCTTGACCGGAATCGAACCCGGGACCTTTCAGTCCGCAGATCGATGCTCTATCCACTGAGCCAAACCGGCCCCCATTGATTTTTAGAGAACGTGGAAGGGAGGGAAGAGGGACGGGGATGGAGAGAAACATCGATGGGAAGCATAGTAACCCCCATCTGATGTGAAAAAACAAAAACCTCTGCTGTTTGAAGTGTTAACCTTGCAATTCTGGCTTCTGTAAACGCTTGCTTGCTTGCTTAAATAATAGGGGAAAATTGCCCAAACCGGTGTGGCTCAGTGGATAGAGCATCAGCCTGCAGACCGAAGGGTCCCGGGTTCGATTCCCGGTCAAGGGCATGGACCTTGGTGGCGGGCACATCCCCAGTGGGGGGCGTGCAGGAGGCGGCTGATGGATGTCTCTCTCTCATCATCGATGTTTCTGACTCTCTGTCCCTCTCCTTTCCTCTCTGTAAAAGATCAATAAAATATATTTTTTTAAAAAAACCCAAAGACTCCAAATTCATGAGGCTGTTTGATTAAGGCGTCTCACGTCGGCTCACCGATTTACAACCTAACAGATGTGTTTTATTTTCTTTATTTTTAAATATTATTAATTTAAAAAATATATATATATATACTTTATTGATTTTTTTCACAGAGAAGAAGAGAAAGGAATAGAGAGAAACATCGATGCAAGAGATACATCCATCCGCTGCCTCTTGCACGCCCCTCACAGGGGATGTGCCCGCCACCAAGGTCCATGCCCTTGACCGGGAATCGAACCCAGTGACCCCTTGGCTGTGTGGGCTGATGCTCTAACCACTGGACCACCCGGGCCAGGGAAATTCTGGGTGCCTTTCCCCTGCCTCCCACGTTGCACCCTCGTCCCCTCCAGCCTCCTGAGGGGAGTTTCGGTTTTGAATGCAAATGCAAAGCATGCTGGCCG
This sequence comes from Pipistrellus nathusii, assembly GCA_963693515.1. Classification (NCBI taxonomy): domain Eukaryota; kingdom Metazoa; phylum Chordata; class Mammalia; order Chiroptera; family Vespertilionidae; genus Pipistrellus; species Pipistrellus nathusii. Next base: position 5,562,733 of record OY882880.1, read on the forward strand.
CCTGGTGTACTTTTTTGTTTTGTTTTGTTTTTTTCCAAGCACAGAAAGCATTTGCATATGTAGATCCTGACAGCTAGAAAGAAGCTGATCCTACATAACAAAGAGGCACGGATGCAAAGTGACCCTCACGCCCTCACGCAAGATGGTCGCCCCCATGTGGTCAAAAATGGCAGGGGAGGGCAGTTAGGGGGAACCAGGCCTACAGTGGAGGGCAGTTGAGGGGGACCAGGCCCGCAGGGGAGGGCAGTTGGGGGCGACCAGGCCTGCAGGGGAGGGCAGTTGGGGGCAATCAGGCCTGCAGGGGAGGGCAGTTGGGGGTGATCAGGCCTGCAGGGGAGGGCAGTTGAGGGGGACCAGGCCTGCAGGGGAGGGCAGTTGGGGGCGATCAGGCCTGCAGGGGAGGGCAGTTAGGGGCAACCAGGCCTGCAGTGGAGGGCAGTTGGGGCGACCAGGCCTGCAGGGGAGGGCAATTAGGGGGAACCAGGCCTACAGTGGAGGGCAGTTGAGGGGGACCAGGCCTGCAGGGGAGGGCAGTTGGGGGCGACCAGGCCTGCAGGGTAGGGCAGTTAGGGGCGACCAGGCCTGCAGGGGAGGGCAGTTAGGGGCGACCAGGCCTGCAGGGGAGGGCAGTTGAGGGGGACCAGTCCCGCAGGGGAGGGCAGTTGCGGGCGATCAGGCCTGCAGGGGAGGGCAGTTGGGGGCGATCAGGCCTGCAGGGGAGGGCAGTTGGGGGCGATCAGGCCTGCAGGGGAGGGCAGTTAGGGGTGATCAGGCCTGCAGGGGAGGGCAGTTGGGGGCGATCAGGCCTGCAGGGGAGGGCAGTTAGGGGTGATCAGGCCAGCAGGGGAGGGCAGTTAGGGGCCATCAGGCCTGCAGGGGAGGGCAGTTGGGGGCGACCAGGCCTGCAGGGGAGGGCAGTTGGGGGCGATCAGGCCTGCAGGGGAGGGCAGTTGAGGGGGACCAGGCCTGCAGGGGAGGGCAGTTCGGAGGGACCAGGCCAGCAGGGGAGGGCAGTTGGGGAGGACCAGGACAGCAGGAGAGGGCAGTTGGGAGGACCAGGCCTGCAGGGGAGGGCAGTTGGGGGGACCAGGCCTGCAGGGGAGGGCAGTGAGGGGCAAATTGGAAGGCAAGGGAGCAGTTAGACATCCATCAGGCCGGCAGGGGAGTGGTTAGGGGGCAATCAGACAGGCAGAGGCGGGCAAATGGTTGGGAGCCAGCAAGTCCGGATTGTGAAGAGGGATGTCCCAGATTGTAGAAGGTGCAGACTGGGCTGAGGGACATCCCCCTCACCCCCTGCCCCTGCAGTGCACGAATTTCCTGCACTGGCCCTCTAGTCTTTTTAAAAAATATATATTTTGATTGATTTTTTGCAGCGAGGAAGAGAGAGGGACAGAAAATCAGAATCAGAAACATCGATGATGAGAGAGAATCATCCACCAGCTGCCTCCTGCACGCCCCACACTGGGGATGTGCCCGCCACCAAGGTCCATGCCCTTGACCGGGAATCGAACCCGGGGCCCTTCGGTCCAGCAGGCCGGCGCTCTATCCGCTGAGCAACACCGGTCTCAGCGATGGCCTCTAGGCTTGATAGCGTGAGCATCCTTCACGGTGGAGCGTTTGACTCAAAAGCATCAGCACCTACAGGCCCCGGCAGGTGTGGCTCAGTGGATAGAGCACCGGCCTGCGGACGGAAGGGTCCCGGGTTCGATTCCCAGCCAGGGCACATACCGTGGACATAATGTAGGCCCACGAATGGGAGGGTCCCGGGTTCGATTCATGGTCAGGAGCACATACCTGGGTTGCAGGCTTGATCACAGACCAGGGTCCCGGGATGCAACCAATAGATGTGGCTCTCGCACATCAATGTCTCCCTCTCTCTCTCTCTCTCTCTCTCTCTCTCTCTCTCTCTCTCCCTTTCTCTCTGAAATCCATAAAAATATGTATTTTAAAAATTAGCCCTAGCAGGTCTGGCTCGGTGGATAGAGCCTCGGCCTGCGGATGGAAGGGTCCCGGGTTCGATTCCTGGTCAAGGGCATGGACTTTGGTGGCGGGCACATCCCCGGTGGGGGGGGCGTGCAGGAGGCAGCGGATGAATGTTTCTCTCTCATCATCGATGTTTCTAGCTCTCTCTCCCTGTTCCTTCCTCTCTGTAAAAAAATCAATAAAATATATATTTTTAAAAAATAATAAAATAAATAAATAAAATATTTTTAAATGTAAATAAATACACCAAAATCAACGCAGCCTGTGTGTAAGCACTGGGGCCCGTGGTCCTGAGGATATGTCTCCCACTGCTTTTCAGAGAGGGTGGAAGGGAAGGAGGGAGAGAGAGAGGGAGAGGGAGAGAGAGAGAGAGAGAAAATAAAGTTTTAAAAAAGCGTGAAATGGCTGCAAATTGACATTGAACATCCGCTCCATCTGGCTTAGAAGTGGCAGGTGTGATACGTGATACGTGAGTGGAGGGGGTAGGGGGTGGAGGGAGGGAGGGAGAGGGGTGTCCCTCAGCCCGGCCTGCACCCTCTCCCACCTGGGACCCTCCCCGGGGGAGGTCTGGCTGCCTGTGGGACGTCCCTCTCGCAATGCGGGACCTCAGGCTCCCCACCGCTCACCTGCCTGCCGGCCTGATCGCCCCCTAACCACCCTCCCCTGCAGGCCTGATCACCCCCAACTGCCCCTCCAACCAGCCTGATCACCCCCAACTGCCCCCTCACCAGTCTGATCACCCCCAACTGCCCCCTCACTGTCCTGATCACCCTCAATTGCCCCCCCAACCAGCCTGATCACTTCCAACTGCCCCCTCACCAGCCTAATCACCCCCAACTGCCCCTCCAACCAGCCTGATCACCCCCAACTGCCCCTTCACCGGCCTGATTGCCCCCAACTGCCCCCCCCAACCAGCCT
>OY882880.1:5570633-5580633 GCA_963693515.1 Pipistrellus nathusii
GTTTCCATGGAGCCAGGACTGTCAATAAAAGGCGGCTTATCGCCAAGAACGGTTCCGTGTGCCTGGGGCCCTGGGTAACCACGCCAGCCTTAAACACGTCACATCATGTGTGTGTTTCTCACATAGTTTGCATTGGATTTTTTTTTTTTTTTTAAAGAGAGAGTGGAAGGGAAGAGGAGTAACAGAGAGAGAAACAGAGAGAGACAAACATCAACATGAAAGACACATCCACGGGCTGCGTCCCACACAGGCCCCTGACAGACCCATCAATCACCCGGGCACGTAGCCTCGGCCGGAATCGAACCCGGGACCCGTCCGTCTGCAGGCCCGATGCTCTGTCCACCGAGATGAGAGATGGTGTCTTGGGATCTGCGTCGCAAGGATGCTGTGAAGATTTTATTCTTTTCGTTTTTGACTTTATTATGATTTTGTTTATATTATTAGTATTTTTTAAAAAATATATTTTATTGATTTTGTACAGAGAGGAAGGGAGAGAGATAGAGAGTCAGAAACATCGATGAGAGAGAGTCATCAATCCGCTGCCTCCTGCACGCCCCCCACTGGGGATGTGCCGGCAACCAAGGTCCATGCCCTTGACTGGAAATCGAACCCGGGACCCTTCCGTCCATAGGCTGATGTCCTATCCACTGAGTCAAACCAGGCTAGGAGTAATGTTTTATATTTAAATATATGTATATATATATTTTTAAAAAATATATATATATTATTGATTTTATACAGAGAGGAAGGGAGAGAGATAGAGAGTTAAAAACATGAGAGAGAGTCATCGATCAGCTGCTTCTTGCAAGTCCCCTACTGGGGATATGCCCGCAACCAAGGTACATGCCCTTGACCAGAATCAAACCCGGGACCCTTCAGTCCCCAAGCCGACGCTCTATCCCTTGAGCCAAACCAGTCCCGGCGAAATATATGTATATATTTTTTTATTGATTTCAGAGAGAGATAGAGGGACAGGGAGAGAGAGAAAAAACATTTATAATGAGAGAGAATCACGGACTGGCTGCCTCCTGCACGCCCCAAACTGGGGATGGAGCCCACAACCCGGGCCTATGTCCTTGACCGGGAATCGAACCCGGGACCCTTCAGTTTGCAGGGTTTATGTTTTTAAACATATATTTTTCAATGTGTGTTTTGTTTTTCTTTTTATAATATTATTTTTATTGATTACAGAGAGGAAGGGAGACAGAGAAAAAGAGAGAGAAACATCCACGATGAGAGAGAATCAGGGACCGGCTGCCTCCTGCACGCCCCCCACTGGGGATGGAGCCTGCCACCCGGGCCTGTGCCCCTGACCGGGAATCGAACCCTTGGCCTCCTGGTTCACAGGTCAACACTCAACACGGAGCCTCGCCGATCTGGGTGAGCTCATCCTTTGCTTTGAAAGAATGTGGGTGAGCTCTGACCGGTGTTGCTCAATGGATAGAGCATCAGCCTGTAGACCGGAAGGTGCCGGGTTCGATTCCGGTCAAGGGCATGGACCTTGGTGGCGGGCACATTCCCAGTGGGGGGCGTGCAGGAGGCAGCGGATGGATGTTTCTCTCTCATCACGGATGTTTCTGACTCTCTCTCCCTCTCCCTTCCTCTCTGTAAAAAAAAAAAAAAAAAATTCAATATAATATATTTTTAAAAAATGAAGAAATAAAGAATGGGGCTGAGGTGTTTGGGGGGACCGGGAGTGAGACATAAAAAAGGGGAGAGCATTGGGGACCGTGAGTAGGGCACTGGGCCAGGATGGGGCGGCGGCTGCAGGACTGGATCCTGCCCCGACGGCTGCTTACTCAGTGCCACCGGCGTGCCAGCGCCTGCCAGCTGGCACCCTGGCATGACTTCCATCCGCTCTGCAACGGGGAAGGAGCTCCCCGCCCGGACCGGCCTGGCTCCTTGCTGAGCATCGACCTGTGAACCAGGAGGTCAGGGTTCGATTCCGGGTCAAGGGCACAGGCCCGGGTGGCGGGCTCCGACTCCAGGAGGGGGCGTGCGGGAGGCAGCTGATCCGTGATTCTCTCTCCTCATGGAGGTTTCTCTCTCTCCCTCTCCCTTTCTCTCTGAAATAAATGAAAATAAATTAGGTAGATGATAGATAGATAGATAGATGAATAGATAGATAGATAGGTAGATAGATGAATAGATACATAGATAGATAGGTAGGTAGGTAGATGGTAGAGATAGATGATAGATAGATAGATAGATGAATAGATAGATAGATGATAGATAGATAGATGGTAGAGATAGATGACAGATAGATAGATGAATAGATAGATAGATAGATGATACATAGGTAGATGGTAGATAGATGATAGACAGATATAGATAAATAGATAGATAGATAGATAGATACAGATGATAGATAGATAGATAGATAGATAGATAGATAGATAGACAGACAGATAGATGATAGAGACAGATGATGGATGGATGGATGGATGGATGGATAGATAGATGATAGATAGATAGAGTTCTACATTGACTGCTCAGCAAGGCTCCGTGGTTAAGAATCGACCTGTGAACCAGGAGGTCAGGTTCGACTCCCGGTCAAGGGCACAGGCCCGGGTTGTGGGCTCCGTCCCTAGTAGGGGGCGTGCAGGAGGCAGCCGGTCCATTATTCTCTCTTGTCATGGAGATTTCTCTCTCTCCCTCTCCCTTTTTCTCTGAAATAAATGAAAATAAATCAGGTAAATGATAGATAGATAGATAGATGAATAGATAGATAGATAGATAGATGGTAGAGATGATAGAAATAGATAGATAGATAGATAGATGAATAGATACATAGATAGATAGGTAGATAGGTAGGTAGATGGTAGAGATAGATGATAGATAGGTAGATGGTAGAGATAGATGATAGATAGATGAATAGATACATAGATAGATAGATAGATGATAGATAGGTAGATGGTAGATAGATGATAGACAGATATAGATAAATAGATAGATAGATAGATAGATAGATAGATAGATAGATAGATAGACAGATGATAGAGACAGATGATGGATGGATGGATGGATGGATGGATAGATAGATGATAGATAGATAGAGTTCTACATTGACTGCTCAGCATGGCTCCCTGGTTAAGCATCGACCTGTGAACCAGGAGGTCAGGGTTCGATTCCCGGTCAAGAGCACAGGCCCGGGTTGTGGGCTCCATGCCCAGGAGGGGGCGTGCAGGAGGCAGCCGGTCCATAATTCTCTTTTCTCCTGGATGTTTCTCTCTCTCCCTTCCTCCCCCTGCCCCTTCTTCTCTGAAATCAATCCTATCTAATAAAGTGGGGAAAATTTTTTTAAAAATCAATAAAATATGCTGAAACCGGTTTGGCTCCGTGGATAGAGTGTCGGCCTGCGGACTGAAGGGTCCCGGGTTCGATTCCGGTCAGGGGCATGTGCCTTGGTTGCGGGCACGTCCCCGGTAGGGGGTGTGCAAGAGGCAGCTGATCGATGATTCTCTCTCATCGACATTTCTATCTCTCTATCTCTATCCCTTCCTCTCTGTAAAAAAAATCAATAAAATATATTTAAAAAATCCAATAAAAAATCAATAACATATATATTAAAAAGAGACAGAGAGAAAGGGAGAAAGAGAGAGATCAACAGCTGCTCTGCAGTTTCGGAGGCTGAGTCCTGGCACGCTGGGCCCTGATCCCTTTTCAAACAGGCCTTTTGTGCGAGGACCGCACAGCAATGCCGATTGTCTCAACAGGAAAGACACCCGAGTGCCTGGCTTTGGTGTCTCTCTGTCTCCAGAACAAAGCGGAGGAAGTGGTGAGCACAGAACTCCGTAGCCGCCCCACCCGTGTCTGTGGGCTGAGTCTGCGAAGGGGTGCAGACACTGAGTCCGCCCTTCATCCCTCCTCCCCACCCACACAAAAAAAATATATGTGGGAGTTTCAACTCCCGAAACTCGGAGAGGGGCCTTGTTTATTTATTTTATTTTTTAAATATTTTATTGATTTTTAAAATATATATATATATATATATATATATATATATATATATATATATATATATTGATTTTGTACAAAGATGAATTGAGAGAAATAGAGAGTTAGAAACATCGATGAGAGAGAGACATCGATCAGCTGCCTCCTGCACACCCCCTACTGGGGACGTGCCCACAACCCCAAGGTCCATGCCCTTGACCAGGAATCGAACCCGGGACCTTTCAGTCCGCAGGCGGACCCTCTATCCACTGAGCCACACCGGTCTCGGTTAGAGGGGCCATATTTAAATACTAGAGACCTGGTGCATGAATTCGTGCAGGGGTGGGGTCCCCCAGCCTGGCTGCCGATGGGGGCCGATCAGGGCTGGCTGGCGGGGGAGAGGGGTGGGGAAGGACCATGGGAGGTTGGCTGGCTGCAGGAGGGTGGCTGTGGGCATTGAGCATCTGCCCCTTGGTGGTCAGTATGTGTTATAGCTACTGGCCGGTTGGCCGTCCGTCCAGACATCCAATCGTAATGAAAGCTGAGAGTTTTTTTATTTTATTTTTTATTTTAATATATGTTATTTAATTTTTTTTTTTTTTTTTTTACAGAGAGGAAGGTAGAGGAACAGAAAGCTAGATACATCGATGAGAGAGAAACGTCGACCAGCTGCCTCCTGCACACCCCCCACGGGGGACGTGCCCGCCACCAAGGTCCATGCCCTTGACCGGAATCGAACCCGAGGCCCTTCAGTCCGCAGGCCGACAAAATCGATACATGGGCAAAAATAAAAAGACAATTTTTAAAATAAAAATAAATTTACAAAGTCTTCCTAGGGCACGTCTTTCCCATCAGACTCCGCGGCCTTGGGTCGTCCTGGCCCGGGGGACCATGCACCAGATAAGGATGCTAGGAGCTGTCAATCAAGATGCAGTTGCCAAGGTTACAGACCTTAGCTCCTCTGCGCATGCGCCGGGGCACGGAGGACCACCCAGGAGGTCAGAGGCCCTGGTCTGCCTGCACCTTGACCTCAGGGCCCGCAGGGACGCCATCGCGCGCCAACAACCCTCCATCCGCACTGCGTCCAGATCCCAGCCATGCATTTGCCCGCCAAATCGGCGATATGGGTCCCTGGACTGACAACTACATCCTCCCAGCAGCCCCCGCGGTTCCAGGGCTACAGCCCCCCCCCCCCCCCCCCCCCGGCCCCCGCCCGACAAAAACCCATGTGCGCATGCGCAGGACAAGGACCAGCGCGAGAGCGCGTGCACAGGAAACGGCGCGTCCCCGAACAGGGCGCCTACGGCGCGTGCGTGCGCGCGCGTGCGCGTTCCGCTCCAAGTCGCGCGTATTCCGGAGGCGGCCGCGGGCGAGCATGCGCAGACGGGCTCGAGCGTGCCCGGCGTCGCCCCGAGCGCGCGTGCGCGGGCCCGCGGGAGCGAACGCGCGTGCGCGCGCCTCTCCCCTCTCCCCTCCTCCCCCCGCCCTCACCTGGCCGACCCGGCGGCAGCAATGGCGGCGCCCACGGCCTCCCTGCGGCCTGTCACGCATCTGCTCTTTGACATGGACGGCCTCCTCCTCGGTAGGAAGCATCCCGCGGGGGTGAGGGACGGCGCGGGGCGGCCGCCGCGGGCTCTCAGGGTCAGGGGTCGCGGGGGGCGGGGGAGGCGAAGGGAAGGGGGCGGCGGCCGCCATGACCGCGACCCCCTCCCCCCCGAGGGGGCGTGCGCATGCGCGCGCAGGGGTCACATCCGGGGCACCCACTTCCGGTGGCCGCGCCGCGGGCGGGGGTCGCGGGGCGCAGAAGGACCCACTTACACCTCCCACCTCCGCCGCCGGCCGGGAGGTGCGCGCGCAGCCCGGGCCTCAGTTTCCCCGGCTGCACCGAGGCTGCAGCCCCGACCTGGCCGGTTGCACGTTGCACGTTGCCCAGAAGCCGCCCGTCCTGCACCCGCCGGTCCCGGGACCTCTGACCCGTGTCCTGAGGCATTTGCAAAGCCCTGGATCAGGGGTGGGGGTGGGGGAAGTTGGGGTGCTGCAGGCCGGCCTCGGGGTGCAGGCTGCCACACCTCCCGCTTTGCAGGGCATTGCACCGCCTCACCTCGCATTGCCCAGCCCCCCCCATGCCCGTGGGGTGCCAGGACCCTCCCGAGTGTCCCGCCAGCTCAGAATCCAGAATCCACTTTTTTTTTTCTTTTTATTAAAAAAAAAAAAACACCCAAAAGCCTGCAAGTTGGAGCAGCAGCTTGCACGCAAGGAATGCATGTGAGAGGCTCGCTCTGGGTGCACCCCAGGGCCCCCACCCTGGACACCCCGACTTCACCAGCCAGGACCGCCCCGTGCACCTACACATCAGCTCAGAATATGCTCAAGGGGGGTGGCCGCCGAGACACCCCAAGTCCGGACCCCACAGCCCCCTCCCCCTTCCCTCCAGCAGGCTTCCTAAAATACAAACTAAAAAAAAAGCAACACTTACTTCTGTCCACCCGCTGGGCGTTGCACGTCTGCGGATTGCGTCCCGTGCTAGAATCCTGGAGGAAACAGTTGCAGATAAAAAACAGAAACAGAAACCGGACCCAAGAGTCGCTCTGCGCTAAAGGGGAGCAAACTCTGCAGACGGGACAGGGACAGGGACCGGCCCGAGGTCGCCCCGCTCATCTCCTCCCGGGGCAGAGCTCAGAAATGCTTGCAGATCGATCCGGTTCTAAATATAAACACACACACGGTCTGGTCTCTGCAAACACGGGGTGTGTGACCTTGACCCTGCTCGCCCGACGGACGGACAGTTGCCAGCTGATTCAGTGCAAAAGAGACTTGATTGGTTTTTTTTTTTTGGTTTTTTTTTTTGGAAAAGGCCCACAATTAAAGTCTCTTTTTAAATTAAAAAAAATTATCTATATCTATATCTATATCTATACCCTGTTTCCCCGAAAATAAGACAGTGTCTTATATTAGTTTTTGCTCCCAAAGGTGCGCCAGGTCTTATTTTCAGGGGATGTGTCTTATTTTTCCACGAAGAAGAATACGGTGCACCTTTATGGTTCAATGAACATAAAAGGAAATTTATTACCCGTAGACGGTACGGTACTACGGTCGTTGTCAACACAAACCAGACACACGGTGAATCCTACAGGATCCAGAATTTACTCATTTATTCAGTGACCATCATGTCATCGTCCTCTTCTGGAACATCATCCTGACCATCCAATTCCTGAATTTCCTGGTGAATGTCTTGTGACTCCGTTTCTCTCAGAATCAGTGGACCAAATCTCTCATGGTTAGCAATAGCATTCTGAGACAGAGCTTAGGGGGGGCCTTATTTTTGGGGGATGCCTTATATTTCATTCAGAAGGAAACCTGTAAATAGGTCTTATTTTCGGAGGATGTCTTATTTTCGGGGAAACATGGTATATATATAATTGATTTTTTTATAGAGAGGAAGGGAGAGAGAGAAAGTGAGTAAGAAACATCGCTGAGCGAGAAACATCCATCAGTTGCCTCCTGCATACACCCTACTGGGGATGTGCCCCAAACCCAGGTTCAATGAACATAAAGGAAATTTATTACCTGTAGACGGTACGGTAATACGGTCGTTGTCAACGTTAATCAATATATTATTGATTTCTTTACAGAAAGGAAGGGAGAGAGTTAGAAACATCCATCAGCTGCCTCCTGCACGCCCCCCACTGGGGATGTGCCCGCCACCAAGGTCCATGCCCTTGGCCGGGAATCGAACCCGGGACCCTTCAGTCTGCAGACCGACGCTCTACCCACTGAGCTACACCAGTTAGGGCTAAAAGTCTATTTATGGACCCAGAGAGATTAAACGGACAAATTCTTAAGAGGGGGGAAAAAAAGAGCCAAAACCAGTTTGGCTCAGTGGATAGAGCACCGGCCTGCGGACGGAAGGGTCCTGGGTTCGATTCCCGGTCAAGGGCATGGACCTTGGTGGCGGGCACATCCCCAGTGGGGGGCGTGCAGGAGGCAGCGGATGGATGTTTCTAACTCTCTATCCCTCTTCCTTCCTCTCTGTAAAAAAAAAAAAAAAAATCAATAAAATATATTAAAAAACAAAACAAAACAAAATCCATCAGCTGCACACCTCCCACTGGGGATGTGCCCGCCACCAAGGTCCATGCCCTTGACCGGGAATCGAACCCGGGACCTTTCTGCCCGTAGGCCGACGCTCTATCTGCTGAGCCACGCCCGTTTCGGCTACAGCTCCTCATTGCGACACCCCCAAGCTTTTGGGGTCCCTCGATGGAGTGTGTGGACATGAATTTTTCCGGGTCCAGTGGCTCACACTGTGACGGCGTCTGATTCCTGAGCCCGCTGCTGCCAGCGAAGACCGGGGAACCTGGGGCGGGCGGGAGCTTCATGCATATTAACGCCGTACGAACTGCCTCGTTAAAATTAAATTTATTAACTTCTCTCTGGGCTGGCCGGGCGCTCACCGCGGCCTCCCCATTCCACAGCTGCTCCCTCAAGTGATGCAGGCTGACGCACGTGGCCTGGCTTGCAGAGGGTTCTCTCTGGCTAGGGTCTCCTCTTAATAAAAAAAAAATAAAAAAAATATATATTTTTATTGATTTATTTTTATTTTTTTTTACAGAGAGGAAGGGAGAGGGAGAGAGAGTTAGAAACATCCATCCGCTGCCTCCTGCACGCCCCCCCCACCTGGGGATGTGCCCGCAGCCAACGTTACGTGCCCTTGACAGGGAATCGAACCCGGGACCCTTCCGTTCGCAGGCCGACGAGGCTCTATCCACTGAGCCACACCAGCCAGGACCACGCTGACTTGTAAATCAAATATATTTTTATTGATTTCAGAGAGGGAGAGGGAGAGAGAGAGAGGGAGAGAGAGAGAAACATTGACCAGCTGCCTCCTGCACGCCCCCCACTGGGGATGTGCCCGCCACCCAGGTCCATGCCCTTGACCGGGAATCGAACCCGGGACCCTCCAGTCCGCAGGCTGACGCTCTATCCACTGAGCCACACCAGCCAGGGCTAGAGATCTCCTCTTTGCTGTTCCTGGTCCTCTTACCCAACCCCCCCGAAAACCAAGAATGCGTGGCCCTTGGGAATTTAAGAGCCAGCCTACCAAAACCGGTGTGGCTCAGTGGATAGAGCACCGGCCTGCGGACGGAAGGGTCCCGGGTTCAATTCCCGGTCAAGGGCATGGACCTTGGTGGCGGGCACATCCCCAGCGGGGGGCGTGCAGGAGGCGGTGGATGGATGTGTCTCTTTCCTCATCGATGTCTCCGTCTCTCTCTCTCCGTCTCCCTTCCTCTTTGTAAAAAAAATAAATGAAATATATTAAAAAAAAAATTAAAATGTGATTGATTTGGTGAAACCGGTGTGGCTCAGTGGATAGAGCGTCGGCCTGTGGACCGAAGGGTCCCGGGTTCGATTCCCGGTCAAGGGCATGGACCTCGGTAGCGGGCACATCCCCAGCGGGGGGCGTGCAGGAGGCAGCGGACGGATGATTCTCTCTCATCATCGATGTTTCTAACTCTCTATCCCTCTCCCTTCCTCTCTGTAAAAAAATTAATAAAATATATTGTATTTTATATAATATATTATATAATATATTCATTATATAATACATAATAATATATAATATTTATTATATAATATATAATATATAATAATATATAATATTTATCATATAATATATAATAATAAAATATTATATATATAATAAAATATATTAGGAATTTTCAATGCATCCTCTCTCCCCCCCACCCACACCCCAACTCCCCAACTCCCCCCAAGTTCTCTCTGACACCGTCGCCTTTTCCAGGGCCTGGCACTGAAGGCAGCTCCCGAGAAAAGTCCTAGGGGCGGGCGCCGCTTGCTTTGAGAATGAGGAAGGAAGCAGAGATCTCGTGGGGTTTTGTTTTGATTGTTTTCCTTTTGGGAACAAGGACCCGGGAAGGCCAGCGGCTCCGGGGAGTCTGGTGACAGGCTGTCCCTCCAAACAGGAAGGATTGCGGTTTTGTGGACACAGGCTCCTGTGTCGCGCAGGCCGCCTGGGCGGGGATCCAGGTACAGGATCCGTCTT
>OY882880.1:5583133-5590633 GCA_963693515.1 Pipistrellus nathusii
CCACTCCCCTGCCTGCCTGATCGCCCCTAACCGCTCCCCTGCTTGCCTGATCGCCCCTAACCTCTCCCCTGCCTGCCTGATCACCCCTAACCACTCCCCTGCCTGATCGCCCCTAACCACTCCCCTGCCTGCCCGATCGCCCCTAACCACTCCCCTGCCTGCCTGATCGCCCCTAACCACTCCCCTGCCTGCCTGATCGCCCCTAACCACTCCCCTGCCTGCCTGATCGCCCCTAACTGCTCACCTGCCTGATCGCCCCCAACCACTCCCCTGCCTGCCCGATCGCCCCTAACCACTGCCCTGCCTGCCTGATCGCCCCTAACCACTCCTCTGCCTGATCGCCCCCAAACCACTCCCCTGCCTGCCCGATCGCCCCTAACTGCTCCCCTGCCTGATCGCCCCTAACCACTCCCCTGTCTGATCGCCCCTAACCACTCCCCTGCCTGCCTGATCGCCCCCTAACCACTCCCCTGCCAGCCTGATGGCCCCTAACCACTCACCTGCCAGCCTGATGGCCCCTAACCACTCACCTGCCTGCCTGCCGGCCTCATCGCCCCTAACCACTCCCCTGCCTGCCTGATCACCCCTAACCACTCCCCTGCCTGATCGCCCCTAACCACTCCTCTGCCTGCCTGATCGCCCCTAACCACTCCTCTGCCGGCCTGATCGCCCCTAACCACTCCGCCTGTCTGATCACCCCTAACCACTCCCCTGCCTGATCGCCCCTAACCACTCTGCCTGCCTGATCGCCCCTAACCACTCCTCTGCCGGCCTGATCGCCCCTAACCACTCCGCCTGTCTGATCACCCCTAACCACTCCCCTGCCTGATCGCCCCTAACCACTCCCCTGCCTGCCTGATCGCCCCTAACTGCTCCTCTGCCTGATCGCCCCTAACCACTCTGCCTGCCTGATCGCCCCCAAACCCCTGCTTCAGCCTGATCACCCCCAACTGCCCTTCCCCTTCTGGCCCGATCGCCCCTAGCCGCCTCTGCCTCGGCCGCCTCCGTGGCTTTCTATAGAAGGTCTTCCGGTCTCATTTAGCATCTCACCCTTTTATTAGTAGAGATGGCACCCAGCCAAAGGAGGCAGATGCAACGTGAATGGAATTTACAAAAATATATATATTTTGTTGATTTTTTTTTTTACAGAGGAAGGGAGAGGGAGAGAGAGTTAGAAACATCGACGAGAGAGACACATCCATCCGCTGCCTCCCGCACGCCCCCAACTAGGGATGTGCCCTCAGCCACCAAGGTCCATGCCCTCGACCGGGAATCGAACCCGGGACCTTCCCATCCGCAGGCCGGCGCTCCATCCACTGAGCCACCCCGGTGTTGGCTGATTTCACCCCATTTACTCCCAGTATCACAGGGCGCCCGGCTGGCTCCCCTGCAGCCCTGTCGCTGGCTTCCGTCCACACACCTCCAGACCCTCCCTCTGCCTCCACCCTGACCCCCAGGACCCCCTCAGCAGCCCGGCACCCCCACTGGCCCAGCCGCCCCCTGGCCACCCACCTACCTGCGGGTCCTTTCCTGCCCCGAGCTGCACCGTGCCCTGTCCAGTCCTGTCCTGCACGGGGTCAGGCTGTCACCCCACAGCCCGGACACCTCGCTCCCCTGAACTCAGCCCTCGGGGCCCCACTCCCCAGTAATTACCAGCGCCGAGAGCCACGGCGGGCGACCCATGTGGGCGGAGAGGGAGGACTCAGACTCTCCCCCGGGGGGGACATGGCACCGAACGGGGTGGCGTCCGACGGGGAGATAGCCGCCCGCCCACGGCCTGGATCCCCGCCCTGGGTCCCCGCCCGGCCCAAGGGCACCCCCCTCTGTTCTGTGCGGCCTGGCGGAGAGTTGACAACCTGGATCCAGTTTTTTTAAAAAAAATATATATTTTATTGATTTTCCACAGAGAGGAAGGAAGAGGATAGAGAGCTATAAACATCCATGATGAGAGAGAAACATCCATCCGCTGCCTCCTGCACGCCCCCCACTGGGGATGTGCCTGCCACCAAGGTCCATGCCCTGGACCAGGAATCGAACCCGGGACCCTTGAGTCTGCAGGCCGACGCTCTACCCACTGAGCCAGAGCAGCCAGGTTAAGGTACAGTCAGTTCCTGGAATCCTGGAATACTCCCTTCACACGTGATTCTTTTTTAAAAATATATATATATTTAATTGATTTTTTTTTTTTTACAGAGAGGAAGGGAGAGGATAGAGAGCTAGAAACATTGATGAGAGAGAAACCTCCATCAGCTGCCTCCTGCACACCCCCAACCAGGCATGTGACTGCAACCAAGGTCCATGTCCTTTACCGGGAATCGAACCCGGGACCCTCAGTCCGCAGGCCGACGCTCTATCCACTGAGCCACACCGGGTAGGACCATGCTGACTTTTAAATCAAATATTTTTTTTTATGGATTTTAGAGAGGAAGAGAGAGAGACACACATCCATGAGGAGAGAGAATCATGGACCGGCTGCCTCCTGCACGCCCCCCACTGGGGGACGGAGCCCACAACCCGGGCCTGTGCCCTTGACCGGGAATCGAACCTTGACCTCCTGGTTCCTAGGTCAGTACTCAACCACTGAGGCACACCAGCCGGGCCCATTCCTATATTTTAGAGAAATATTAATATATAGTTTGAACTTTTGCTGTGGAGCATTACATTCCTACTTTCAGTACAATTTAAAAAAATATATATATATATATATATATTTTATTGATTTTTTACAGAGAGGAAGGGAGAGGGAGAGAGAATTAGAAACATTGATGAGAGAGAATAAAATATATTAAAAATATATATATAAAAAAATATATAAAATATATAAAAAAAATAAAAGTAGCCGAAACCGGTTTGGCTCAATGGATAGAGCGTCGGCCTGCGGACTGAAAGGTCCCGGGTTCGATTCCTGGTCAAGGGCATGTACGTTGGACCGTCTGCCTCCTGCACGCCCCCCACTGGGGGACGGAACCCGCAACCCGGGCCTGTGCCCCTGACCGGGAATCGAACCCTGACCCCCTGGTTCCTAGGTTGCCGCTCGGCCTCGGAGCCAGGCCGGCTGCTGGGCAGGTTATAATTTTGGAGGCGCCAGCTGGCTTCCCCCTGTCCTCCCGCCCCCGTTCACCCCCACCCCCACCCGTACCCCGAGGGGACCCCACGCTGCTTCGGAACTGCATGGGACATGGGTGCCTCTTAGCCTGTAGGTGGATGGGTTACCGTGCATTCCTTTCCTCTCCCACCTCACGGGGCACGCATGAGGTTTTCAAACGCATGTTATCATGTGTTCACTTTTAGTTCCTCCCTCTTGTCATGCGTGTGGTCACAGACCTGAGACCTGTATCTAACTTTTTGAAAACTATATATATTTTATTGATTTTAAAAAAAAAATGTATTTTATTGATTTTTTACAGAGAAGAAGGGAGAGGGAGACAGAGCTAGAAACATCAATGAGAGAGAAACATCGACCAGCTGCCTCCCGCACGCCCCCCACTGGGGATGTGCCCGCCACCAAGGCCCATGCCCTTGACCGGGAATTGAACCCGGGACCCTCCAGTCTGCAGGCCGACGCTCTACCCACTGAGCCAAGCCAGCTAGGGCTTGGGTGGCATTTTAATTGTGGGAATGGGGTGGCAGTAAAGTAAAGATTAGTTTGTGTCCTAATTAATATATATTTATATTTTATTGATTTCAGAGAGAAAGGGAGAAGGAGAGAGAGCTAGGAGCATTCACGATCAGAGAGAATCATGGACCAGCTGCCTCCGCACGCCCCCTACTGGGGATAGAGCCCACAACCCGGGCCTGTGCCCTTGAGCAGAATCAAACCAGGACCCTTGCTGAAACCGGTGTGGCTCAGTGGATAGAACGTCGGCCTGCGGACGGAAGGGTCCCGGGTTCGATTCCGGTCAAGGGCATGTACGTTGGTTGCGGGCACATCCCCAGTGGGGGGCGTGCAGGAGGCGGCTGGTCGACGTTTCTCTCTCATCGACGTTTCTAGCTCTCTCTCTCTCTCCCTTCCTCTCTGTGAAAAAAAAATGAATGAAAAATATTATTAAAAAAAACAATAGGACCCTTCCGCCCGCAGGCCGACGCTCTCACCACTGAGCCATCTCCGTCTCTCCCGTTTCCGCCCCTCTTCGCAGACACGGAGCGACTGTACTCGGAGGTGTTCGGCGAGATCTGCAGCCGCTACGGGAAGGCGTACACCTGGGACGTCAAGGCCCTGGTGATGGGCAAGACGGCGCTGGAGGCGGCCAACATCATCGTCGACGAGCTCACGCTGCCCACCACCGCGGAGGCGCTGATGCAGGAGAGCCAGGCCATGCTGCGGGCGCGGTTCCCCACCGCGGGCCTCATGCCAGGTGCGTGGGTGCGTGGCAGCCCCCCCTACCCCCCCCCACCCGGTCGAACGGACGGTCGGACGCTCAGCATATTAGCCTTTTATGATATAGGACGAGAAGCCCGGTCGAACGGACGGTCGGACACGCAGCATATTAGCCTTTTATTGTGTAGGACTAGAGGCCCGGTGTATGGATTCGTGACCCCTGGTGGTCAGTGCACATCCTAGCGGCCGGTCGAACGGACGGTTGGACACTCAGCATATTAGCCTTTTATGATATAGGACTAGCGACTGGTCGAATGGACGGTCAGACATTCAGCATATTAGCCCTTTATGATATAGGACCAGAGGCCCGGTGTATGGATTTGTGACCCCTGGTGGTCAGTCGACGTCATAGCGACCGGTCGAACGGACGGTCAGACACTCAGCATATTAGCCTTTTATGATATAGAACTAGCAACTGGTCGAATGGACGGTCGGACACTCAGCATATTAGCCTTTTATGATATAAGACGAGAAGCCCGGTCGAACGGACGGTCGGACACTCAGCATATTAGCCCTTTATTATGTAGGACTAGAGGCCCGGTGACCCCCGGTGGTCAGTGGACATCATAGCGACCGGTCGAACAGATGGTCGGACGCTCCACATATTAGCCTTTTATTGTGTAGGATTAGAGGCCCGGTGTATGGATTCGTGACCCCCGGTGGTCAGTGCACGTCATACGGCCGGTCGAACGGACGGTCGGACACTTCGCATATTAGCCTTTTATGATATAGGACTAGAGGCCCGGTCGAACGGACGGTCGGACGCGGTCGAACGGACGGTCGGACGCTCAGCATATTAGCCTTTTATGATATAGGACTAGAGGCCCGGTCGAACGGACGGTTGGACGCGGTCGAACGGACGGTCGGACACTCAGCATATTAGCCTTTTATCATATAGGACCAGAGTCCCGGTCGAACGGACGGTCGGACACTTTGCATATTAGCCTTTTATTGTGTAGGACTAGAGGCCCGGTGTATGGATTCGTGACCCCTGGTGGTCAGTGCACATCCTAGCGGCCGGTCGAACGGACGGTTGGACACTCAGCATATTAGCCTTTTATGATATAGGACTAGCGACTGGTCGAATGGACGGTCAGACATTCAGCATATTAGCCCTTTATGATATAGGACCAGAGGCCCGGTGTATGGATTTGTGAGCCCTGGTGGTCAGTCGACGTCATAGCGACCGGTCGAACGGACGGTCAGACACTCAGCATATTAGCCTTTTATGATATAGAACTAGCAACTGGTCGAATGGACGGTCGGACACTCAGCATATTAGCCTTTTATGATATAAGACGAGAAGCCCGGTCGAACGGACGGTCGGACACTCAGCATATTAGCCCTTTATTATGTAGGACTAGAGGCCCGGTGACCCCCGGTGGTCAGTGGACGTCATAGCGACCGGTCGAACAGATGGTCGGACGCTCCGCATATTAGCCTTTTATTGTGTAGGACTAGAGGCCCGGTGTATGGATTCGTGACCCCCTGGTGGTCAGTGCACGTCATAGCGGCCGGTCGAACGGACGGTCGGACACTTCGCATATTAGCCTTTTATTGTGTAGGACTAGAGGCCCAGTCGAACGGACGGTCGGACACTCAGCATATTAGCCTTTTATGATATAGGACTAGAGGCCAGGTCGAACGGATGGTCGGACACTTTGCATATTAGCCTTTTATTGTGTAGGACTAGAGGCCCGGTGTATGGATTCGTGACCCCCTGGTGGTCAGTGCACGTCATAGTGGCCGGTCGAACGGACGGTCGGACACTTCGCATATTAGCCTTATATGATATAGGACTAGAGGCCCGGTCGGACGGACGGTCGGACGCGGTCGAACGGACGGTCGGATGCTCAGCATATTAGCCTTTTATGATGTAGGACTAGAGGCCCGGTTGAATGGACGGTCGGACACTCAGCATATTAGCCTTTTATTATGTAGGACTAGAGGCCCGGTGTATGGATTCGTGACCCCTGGTGGTGAGTGCGTGTCCTAGCGACTGGTCGAACAGATGGTCGGACACTTTGCATATTAGTCTTTTATGATATAGAACTAGCAACTGGTCGAATGGACGGTCGGACACTCAGCATATTAGCCTTTTATGATATAGGACAAGAGGCCCGGTCGAATGGATGGTCGGACACTTTGCATATTAGCCCTTTATGATATAAGACTAGAGGCCCAGTCGAACGGACGGTCGGACACTCAGCATATTAGCCTTTTATGATGTAGGACTAGAGGCCCGGTCGAACGGACGGTCGGACACTCAGCATATTAGCCTTTTATTATGTAGGACTAGAGGCCCTGTCGAACGGATGGTTGGACACTTTGCATATTAGCCTTTTATTGTGTAGGACTAGAGGCCCGGTGTATGGATTCGTGACCCCCTGGTGGTCAGTGCACGTCATAGCGGCCGGTCGAACGGATGGTCGGACGCGGTCGAACGGACGGTTGGACACTCAGCATATTAGCCTTTTATCATATAGGACCAGAGGCCCGGTCGAACGGACGGTCGGACACTCAGCATATTAGCCTTTTATGATATAGGACTAGAGACCCGGTGCATGGATTTGTGCACCGTGGGGTCCCTCAGCCTGGCCTGCAGACATCCCCCGGGGACTCCCGGGGTGTGTGAGGGCGCAGGCCAGGCCGAGGGACCCCACTGGTGCACAATCAGGGGCAGGGAGGGACTGGGAGAGGTGGGCCAGCCAGGGAGGGATCGAGGGAGGGCTCCAGGGCGTGTCTGGCCTGTCTCGTTCAGTCCCCATCAGCTGGCCACATCCCAGCAGCAAGCTGACCTACTGGTTGGAGCGTCTTCCCCTGGTGGTCAGTGCCCGTCATAGCTCGTCGACCTAGGAACCAGGAGGTCATGGGTTCGATTCCCGGTCAAGGGCACATGCCCAGTTGCAGGCTCCATCCCCAGGAGGGGGCGTGCAGGAAGCGGCCTGGCCTGTCCATGATTCTCTCTCTCTCTCTCTGTCTCCCTCTCCCTTCCTCTCTGACATCAATACAAATATATTTGTTAAAGGAGTAAGATGCATTTGAATTTCGTTTGTGTCCTATTATACAACGATGACCTTCATTCGTATCAAGACGAGGATTTGGCCTTTTCTTTCCAAAAA
>OY882880.1:5595633-5598767 GCA_963693515.1 Pipistrellus nathusii
GGGGAGCAAACATGAATAGAAGACACTGGCTTATTTTCGGACAACAGGGTACCTAGGTTTTCCCGTGTGTGCGTGTGCGTGCGTGTGTGTGTGTGTGTGTGTGTGTTTCCACCCTCAGTGGCGTGATGTACCCGTGTTTGCACGGGCCCTGTCTTGTGGAATCGGCCTGCTTGCCATGTATGAAATGTTCCGTCTGATGGAACATTATCCTAAAGCTCACTCGTCTCTCTTGGATAGGCTATCCCTGGCCTGGCTGCTGTGGCTCAGTGGGTAGTGCGTCAGCCTGCAGACTGAAGGGTCCCGGGTTCGATTCCCGGTCAAGGGCATAGGCCCGGGTTGCGGGTTCCATCCCCAGTAGGGGGCATGCAGGAGGCAGCTGGCACATGATTCTCATCATGGATGTTTTCTTTTTTTAAAAAAAAAATAATTTTTTAAAATTTTATTTGATTTTTTACAGAGAGAAAGAGAGAGGGTTAGTGCGTTAGAAACATCGATGAGAGAGAATCATCCATCAGCTGCCTCCTGCACGCCCCCCCACTGGGGATATGCCCTCAACCAAGGTCCATGTCCTTGACCGGGAATCGAACCCGGAACCTTTCAATCCGCAGGCTGATGCTCTATCCACTGAGCCAAACTGGTTTCGGCAAGTCTAATAATTAAAAAATATATATATTTTATTGATTTTTTTTTTTTTTTTTTTACAGAGAGGAAGAGAGAGGGATAGAAAGTTTGAAACATCGATGAGAGAGAAACATCGATCAGCTGCCTCCTGCACGCCCCCTACTGGGGATGTACCCATAACCAAGGTCCATGCCCTTGATCGGAATCGAACCCGAGACCCTTCAGTCCACAGGCCAATGCTCTATCCACTGAGCCAAACTGGTTTCGGCTCATCATGGATGTTTCAATAATGTCCTTCTCCCTTCCTCTCTGAAATCAATAAAATACATACATATATATATATATATATATATATATATATATATATATATATTTTTTTTTTTTTTTTTTAAATAGGCTCCCTTGACTGTCCTTGAAGTAGTAGTTAGGTCACATAGCATTCTCCACACTTGCATTTATGTCTTAAATATATTTTTATTCCTATCAGAGAGGAAGGGAGAGGGAGAGAGAGTTAGAAACATCCGCGATGAGAGAGAATCATGGATCGGCTGCCTCCTGCACGCCCCCTACTGGCAATGTTCCCTGGACCCTTCAGTCCGCAGGCCGACGCTCTATCCACTGAACCACACCGGCCAGGGCTCAATCCTCTTTTATTTTTCAAACCTCGGTATTTATATGTAAGGCAGGTTTCTGGCAGGCGTAGGCAGCTGATCTGAATCGACATGTGTGCCGGGAAATGCCCGCCAGCAGCCGAATACAGATGATCCTCACGCACTCCTGGGACAAGACGCACTCAGAACCCTTCAGGCAGGGAGCCGCGCTGAGACGCTTTAAAAGCGCGGAAATCATAGCCAAAACCGGTGTGGCTCAGTGGGTAGAGCGTCGGCCTGCGGACCGAAGGGTCCCGGGTTCGATTCCTGGTCAAGGGCATGGACCTTGGTGGCGGGCACATCCCCAGTGGGGGGTGTGCAGGAGGCAGCTGGTCGGTGTTTCTCTCTCATCGATGTTTCTAACTCTCTATCCCTCTCTCTTTCTCTCTGTAAAAAATCAATAAAATATATTAAAAAATATATATATATTTTATTGATTTTTTTAAAGAGAGAGAGAGAGGGATAGAGAGTTAGAAACATCGATGAGAGGGAACCATCCATCAGCTGCCTCCTGCACGCCCCCCACTAGGGATGTGCCTGCCACCAAGGTCCATGCCCTTGTCCAGAATCGAACCCGGACCCTTCGGTCCGCAGGCTGACGCTCTACCCACTGAGCCACACCGGTTTTGGCTGAATAAAATATATTTTAAAAAAATTATATACATATACACACACACACACACACACACACACACACACACATACCCTGTTTCCCCAAAAATAAGACAGTGTCTTATATTAATTTTTTCTCCCAAAGTTGCGCTAGGTCTTATTTTCAGGGGATGTCTTATTTTCGGGGAAACACTGGGGAGATATATATATATATATATATATATATATATAAACACTGGGGAGATATATATATATATATATATATATATATATATATATATATATAAACACTGGGGAGATATATATATATATATATATATATATATATATATATATATATATATATATATATATATATATATGTAGTAAAAGCACTGAAATCATACAGCCTGGGTACCCTCTGATCACATCGGGATTCAGACAGATTCAGAGAGGGACTCACAAACTCACAATTCATCAGCCTTTTAAACAACGTCCTTGGGTGTAAGGCGGATGGGGGGAAAGACGATTTTCCCCCACAGAGAGATGTGGGACTGCAGGAGAGGGCTCGGGTTCGATGAGGCCTACAGGATGGGGCTCGAACACGGGATCCCCTTAGGGCCGAGGGATACCCACCAGCGCTCATGCCACCCTGCCTCTCACAGCATCATCATCCTCGGATGCTGTTTCCCTGGCGACGGGCCCAGGCGGGCCACGCCCCCGCGTCCTGTTTGGGGACCCACCTGGCAGTGGGCGTTTCTGCATTTCTGCCCGGACATGTTCCTCTTCAGGCACCTGGCCGGACACGGAGCGGCCGGAGGAGGATGGTCTCTGAACGCATAGTCATCTGGCCACTCCGTGTGTGTGTAAATATATTAATAGATAGGTAGGTAGATGGATGGATGGATGGATGGATGGATGGATGGATGGATAGATGGATGGATAGATGGATGGATGGATAGATGGATAGATGGGTAGATGGATAGATAGGTAGATAGATAGATAGATAGATAGATAGATAGATAGATAGATGAATAGATGGGTAGATGGATAGATAGATAGATAGATAGATAGATAGATAGATAGATGAATAGATGGATAGATGGGTAGATGGGTAGATGGATAGATAGATAGATAGATGAATAGATGGGTAGATGGGTAGATGGATAGATAGATAGATAGATGAATAGATGGATAGATGGGTAGATGGATGGATAGATAGATGAATTAGATGGGTAGATAGATGGATAGATGGATAGATAGATAGATAAG
>OY882880.1:5598967-5616467 GCA_963693515.1 Pipistrellus nathusii
GACAGGGGTCCTTGTCTGATTCATCCCATTGGGGTGAGCAGGGCGGCTGCCAGGCTGGGGTCCCCTGCCCCTCCCCCCATTTCCCACGGAGTGCCCCTCAAACCACAGCCCTCCCTGCCCCTCCCCCCATTTCCCACGGAGTCCCCCTCAAACCACAGCCCTCCCTGCCCCTCCCCCCACTTCCCACAGGGATTGTGGGCGTCTGTTCCCTCCAATGCCCTTGAGCCACAGCCTCTCTCTGTCCCCTGGTGACGCCCATCCGTCTGTCCATCCGTCCATCCATCTGTCCATCCGTCCATCCCTCCATCCATATGTCTGTCCATCCATCTGTCCATCCATCCATCCATCCATCCATCCATGTCTGTCCATCCATCCGTCCATCCATCCATCCATATGTCTGTCCATCCATCTGTCCATCCGTCCATCCCTCCATCCATATGTCTGTCCATTCATCTGTCCATCCGTCCATCCCGCCATCCATCCATCCAGCCGTCCATCCTTCCATCCATCCATATGTCTGTCCGTCCATCTGTCCATCCGTCCATCCTTCCATCCATCCATATGTCTGTCCATCCATCTGTCCATCCGTCCATCCCTCCATCCATATGTCTGTCCATCCATCTGTCCATCCGTCCATCCCTCCATCCATATGTCTGTCCATTCATCTGTCCATCCGTCCATCCCTCCATCCATCCATCCATGTCTGTCCATCCATCTGTCCATCCGTCATCCCTCCATCCATCCATCCAGCCGTCCATCCTTCCATCCATCCATATGTCTGTCCATCCATCTCTCCATCCGTCCATCCCGCCATCCATCCATCCAGCCGTCCATCCTTCCATCCATCCATATGTCTGTCCATCCATCTCTCCATCCGTCCATCCCGCCATCCATCCATCCAGCCGTCCATCCTTCCATCCATCCATATGTCTGTCCATCCATCTCTCCATCCGTCCATCCCGCCATCCATCCATCCAGCCGTCCATCCTTCCATCCATCCATATGTCTGTCCATCCATCTCTCCATCCGTCCATCCCGCCATCCATCCATCCAGCCGTCCATCCTTCCATCCATCCATATGTCTATCCATCTGTTCATCCATCCATCCATATGTCCATCCATTCATCTATCCATCCGTCTGTCCGTCCATCCATCCATCCATCCATCCATCCATCCATCCATATGTCTGTTCATCCATCTGTCCATCTGTCCATCCTTCCATCCATCCATCCATCCTTCCATCCTTCCATCCATCCATCCATCCATCCATCCATCCATCCATCCATCCATCCATATGTCTATCCATCTGTTCATCCATCCATCCATATGTCCATCCATTCATCTATCCATCCGTCTGTCCGTCCATCCATCCATCCATCCATCCATCCATCCATCCATCCATATGTCTGTCCATCGTCCATCCGTCCGTCTGTCCATCTGACCGTCCATCTGTCCATCCGTCCGTCCATCCATCCATCCATCCGTTAGTCCATCTGTCCATCCGTCCGTCCATCTGTCCATCCGTCCGTCCATCTGTCCATCCGTCCGTCCGCCCGGCGCTCGGTTTCAGCCGTCTCCCCCCCTCTCCCGCCCGCAGTGCCTGGTCTTCGAAGACGCCCCCAACGGGGTGGAGGCGGCGCTGGCGGCCGGCATGCAGGTGGTGATGGTGCCCGACGGGCACCTGCGGCCGGAGCTGACGGCCAGGGCCACGCTGGTGCTGGCCTCGCTGCGGGACTTCCAGCCCCAGCTCTTCGGCCTGCCGCCCTTCGCCTGAGGCAGCCCCCAGGCCGGCCGGCCGGCCGACCGACCCACCGACCGACCCACCGACCGACCACCCCACCGACCACCAGACCGACCGACCACCCCACCGACCACCAGACCGACCGACCGACCGACCGATCGACTGACCGACCGACCGACTGACCACCCGACCGACCGACCAACCGACTGCCTGACCGACCGACCGACCAACCGACCGACTGACCAACCGACCGACCAACTGACCGACCACCAGACCGCCCGCCCGACCGACCGACCACCTGACCGACCGCCCAACCGACTGACCGACCGACTGACCGACCGACCGCCCGACCGACCGACCGGCCGACCACCAGACCGACCGACCGATCGACTGACCGACCGACCGACCGACCACCTGACGGCCCGACTGACCAACCAACCACCCCACTGACCACCAGACCGCCCGACCGACCGACCAACCACCCCACCAACCACCAGACCGACCGACCGACCGACCGACCACCTGACCGACTGCCCGACCGACTGACCGACCGCCCGACCGACCGACTGACCAACCGACCGCCCGCCCGACCGCCCGCCTGACCACCAGACCACCTGACTGACCAACCGACCACCAGACCGCCTGACCGACCGACCGACCAACTGACCGACCGCCCGACTGACCGACTGACCGACCAACTGACCGACCACCAGACTGCCCGCCCGACCGACCGACCACCTGACCGACCGCCCGACCGACTGACCGACCGACTGACCGACTGACCGACCGACTGACCGCCTGACCGACTGACCAACCGTCGACCACCCGACTGACTGACCGCCCTCCTGACCAACCGACCAACTGCCTGACCGACCCACCGACCGACCGACCGACCGACCAACTGCCTGACCGACCGACCGCCCGACCGACCAACAGACTGCCTGCCCGACCGACCCACCAACCGACCACCCGACCGACCGACTGCCTGACCGACCACCTGACCGACCAACCAACTGACCGACCGCCCAACCGACTGACCACCCGACCGCCCGACTGACCAACTGACCGCCCGACCGACTGACTGACCGACCACCAGACCGACCGACCGACCGCCTGACTGACCACCTGATCGCCCGACCGACCACCAGACCGCCTGCCCGACCGACCACCTGACCGACCCACCAACCGACCGCCTGACCGACCGACCTACCATCCGATCACCCGATCGACCAACCAACCACCCGACCACCCGCCACCAGGCCCCAGCCCGGCCCCCATGGTGAGCCGCCCGCCAGGGGCGTCCCCACCGGCCCCGCAGACAAGCTTCCGCCGGGAGTATCCCCGCCGGCCCCGCAGACAAGCTTCCGCCGGGAGTATCCCCGCCGGCCCCGCAGACAAGCTTCCGCCGGGAGTATCCCCACCGGCCCCGCAGACAAGCTTCCGCCGGGAGTATCCCCACCGGCCCAGAGACAAGCTTCCGCCGGGAGTATCCCCACCGGCCCAGAGACAAGCTTCCGCCGGGAGTATCCCCGCCGGCCCCGCAGACAAGCTTCCGCCGGGAGTATCCCCACCGGCCCCGCAGACAAGCATGGGCCTCAGGACTCCCGTCGCTTCCCTCAGTGCTGGCCAACCAGCCCGGCCAGCCTGGCTCAGGGGCTGAGCATCGATCTGTGAACCAGGAGGTCAGGGTTCGATTCCCGGTCAGAGCACAGGCCCGGGTTGCAGGCTCTGTCCCCAGGAGGGGGCGTGCAGGAGGCGGCCGGTCCATGGTTCTCTCTCCTCATGGATGTTTCTCTCTCTCCCTCTCCCTTCCTCTCTGACATCAATAAACATATATTTTTTTAAAAAAATATGAGCATGTCATCCAGCAGGCGTGGCCCAGGGGTTGAGCGTTGACCTAGGAACCAGGAGGTCAGGGTTCGATTCCCACGGGTTGTGGGCTCCATCCCCAGGAGGGGGCGTGCAGGAGGCAGCCGATCCATGATTCTCTCTCCTCATGGATGTTTTTCTCGCTCTCTCGCTCTATCTGAAATCAATAAAAACATATTTAAAAAGTATATAAAATTAAAAAAATGACCGTTAGCCAGCAGTAACTTGTCCATGGACAGATTAAAACAGAGACAGCCCAGGGCAGGTGAAACCCAGAACGCTTCCATCTGAACCGCCGTGTGCTTATCACGAACACGGAATACACACACGCATACATCCTCATACACGCTTGGGTGGGAATACACACACGTGTGTACGCATGTGTGCGTGTGTCCGTATCCACTCCTGGGCCCGTGCCATCCATGCCTAAGACAAACGAAGTTACACTTGTTTTTTTTTTGTTTGTTTGTTTTTAAATATATTTTATTGATTTTTCACAGAGAGGAAGGGAGAGGATAGAGAGCCAGATGATAAGAGAGAGACATTGATCAGCCGCCTCCTGCACGCCCCCCACCGGGGATGTGCCCGCCACCGAGGACCATGCGCTTGACCGGGAATCGAACCCGGGACCCTTCAGTCTGCAGGCCGAAGCTCTATCCCCTGTAGCCACACCGGTTTCGGCTACACTTTTTTAAAAAAATTTCTTCCTGCCCCCTGCCAGGCACCTGTGAAATGTGGACACGTGAACACGCGTGTGCCTGCATGTGTACTCACACCGGCACGTGTATGCCCCCTCGGTGCTCCGTCAATCACGGCTGTTGCCCTGGCAACCAGTGGCTGCTGGCCGCCGTGAGATGACCCCTGTGTAACCGTGTTAGGACTGAGCCTCAGCAACGCCACCTGCTCCTTAGCCCACACCCACACGGCTCCCGTGTTTGTGTAGCGTGTCCAGAGAGGACAGGCATGCTCTCTACCTCCAACGGTTATTTTTATTTTTATTTATTTCTTTCCCCACACTCGTCAGCGATTTATTTTTTTAATGGCGTGTCCTTTAGTTGTTGTTGTTTTTTTTAACTGGACAACGAAACCCACAGGCATCCGGTGTTCGCAGGGAGATATTTCCGTTATAGAAAAAATTAAAATAAAAGCGAAACTCCTTCTGTTTGTGTGAGACACTTTATCTGGGGAGACATTCCCGAGGGCCGGACCATCGACAGCGAGAGGCCGGAGCAGGGGGGTCTCTGAGCGCAGAGCCGTCCGCCGCCCCGCGTCCGTCCTGTGGGATAAAAGGCGAATGACAGGCACAGGGTCCCCTCGACCGGGAGTCCGACCGGCAGGCAGGCCGGCCGGCCGCCCACGGCCCCGCCCCCTGGCCAGGCCGGCCGGACCCCACCCAGGCACCGGGCCTCTGATCTATCTATCTATCTGTCTATCTATCTATCTACATATCTATCTATCTATCTATCATCTATCTGTCTATCATTTATTATCTATCTATCTATCTATCTATCTATCTATCTATCTATCTATCATCTATCTATCATCTATCTCCATGTCTCTATCTATCTATCTATCTATCTATCTATCTATCTATCTATCTATCTATCTATCTATCTATCTTATCTATCTATCTATCTATCTATCTATCATTTATTATCTATCATCTATCTATATCTATCATCTATCTATCATCTATCTCCATGTCTCTATCTATCTATCTATCTATCTATCTATCTATCTATCTATCATTTATTATCTATCTATCATCTATCTATATCTATCATCTATCTCCATGTCTATATCTATCTATCTCTCTATCTATCTATCTATCTATCTATCATCTATCTCATCTATCTATCTATCTATCTACATATCTATCTATCTATTTATCTATCTGTCTATCATTTATTATCTACCTATCATCTATCTATCATCTATCTATCATCTATCTCCATGTCTATATCTATCTATCTACTTATCTATCTATCTATCATCTATCTATCTATCTATCTATCAATCATCCATCTATCTATCTATCTATCTATCTATCTATCTATACTGAGTGGCCAGACGGTGATGATCTCTGAACGCATAATCATCTTGCTGCTTCCTGTCTACCCTATAGAATAGAAGGCTCCTAGGCACAGGGTCCCCTCGACCGGGAGTCCGACCAGCCGGCAGGCCGGCCGGCCGCCCACGGCCCCGCCCCCTGGCCGGGCGGCCGGACCCCGCCCAGGCACGCATTCATGCACCGGGCCTCTAGTACAAATACAATAATAATTTAAAAAAAAGACACTGGCCTTTGGCTGGCCCTGGGGTTTCCAGGAATGAGACAGGCATTGATTACGGATCAAGTTCCCACAATCCCTTTAGGCTGGGATGTTCCCTGACCTCCGTGTCATCCAAGACGGGGATTAGAGCCTGATCCGCAGGTCTGCCTGCCAAGTCGGCGCTGCCCTGGCCAGCAAAGCCTGTTTCCACGTCACGGAACCCCCCGCCGTGCCTTCCAGCCCTGGGTGGTGTGGCTCACTGGTTAGAGCGTCGACCTGAGGACAGAAGGGTCCCGGGTTCGATTCCCGGTCAAGGGCATGGACCTTGGTGGCGGGCACATCACCAGCTGGAGGCGTGCAGGAGGCAGCTGATGGGTGTTTCTCTCTCATCGATGTTTCTAGCTCTCTATCCCTCTCCCTTCCTCGCTGTAAAAAAATCAATAAAATATATATATATTTTTAAAATAGGAGCAGGAGTTTGCAAGAAGATACCTTCCCAGCGTCCTTATCATTGGTCTGTCGGAACCCGGCTCATCGCCGGCTTATTTCATTTGATTTGATTTGATTTGATTTGATTTTTTTTTTTTTTCATCCTGAGCAGGTTTCCTGGGCAGAATGCGGAGTGCTGCTTGGAAATTTGAAAGTCAAATGCGACATTTGCATAAAGGTTACCTTGTCACCTGTTGGCACCTCTGAGCGTCGGTGGGGTTGTGCCTGCAAAATAGGAAGTAAAATATAAAACCTTTTAAAAGTTTCTTGCTTTCTGTAGGTGCCTTTAAAAAAAAAATATATATATATATAAATTATAATATTTTATAATTTTATATATATAAAATAATATATATAAAATTGATTTTTAACAGAGAAAGGGAGAAAAATAGAGAGTTAGAAACATGGATGAGAGACCTAACCCGTGTGGTCCAGTGGATAGAGCGTCAGCCTGCGGACTGAAGGGTCCCGGGTTCGATTCCCGGTCAAGGGCATGGACCTTGGTGGCGGGCACATCCCCAGTGGGGGGCGTGCAGGAGGCAGCTGATGGATGTCTCTCTTTCACCCATGTTTCTCTCTTTCTCTCTATAAAAAAAATCAATAAAATATATTTTTTTTAAAAAAAAGAAACTTTGATGAGAGAAAAACATCCATCAGCTGCCTCCTGCACGCCCCCCACCGGGGATGTGCCCGCCACCAAGGTCCATGCCCTTGACCGGAATCGAACCCGGGTACCTTCAGTCTGCAGGCCGATGCTCCATCCACTGAGCCACACTGGCCAGGGCTATAAATTGTGTCTTATCTTTTTATTCGTTGTGTCTTCTCTGCGAAGGGCAGATATGAGCAATTTTTAGTTATTGAATTATTTATTTTTTAAAATATTTTTTATTGATTTTTTTTTTTCTTACAGAGAGGAAGGGAGAGGGATAGAATTAGAAACATCGATGAGAGAGAAACATCCATCCGCTGCCTCCTGCACGCCCCCCACTGGGGATGTGCCCGCCACCAAGGTCCATGCCCTTGACCGGAGTCGAACCCGGGACCCCTCAGTCTGCAGGCCGACGCTCTATCCACTGAGCCCAGGATCAAAGGATGATTCTCTCTCATCAACGTTTCTCACTCTTTCTCTCTCTCTTTTCTTCTCTGTAAAAAAAAATCAACAAAATATATATATTTTTTAAAAAAAAAGAAAAGAAAAAAGAACCATCCACCAGCTGCCTCCTGCACGCCCCCTACTGGGGATGTGCCCTCAGCCACCAAGGTCCATGCCCTCGACCTGGAATCGAACCCGGGACCCTTCCGTCCAGCAGGCCGACGCTCTGCCCACTGAGCCACACCGGCTTCAGCCCAGGGACATGTTGATAACGGGGTTTCTCGGGCACAAGCCTGGCTCTGGGAAAAACATTAAAAAAATAAAATGGAAAAAGAAAAATGATTGCCATGCTCTGCTCACAAAAGGCCCATTTGCAAGCGGTACCTTCTCCCGCTTTCATTCTCCCCGTTTCCAGAATAAATTACCGGCAAAAAAAAAAAATCAAAAAATAAATAAAATAAAAATGTATTGCTCAGCAGGCAGACGCATTAGCTCCCGGCCATCGGTGATCAGAAAGGAGCCCATTCATTTTTTACGAGGTCTTCCAGAAATGACGACGCTGATTCCACGGGACTAACCAATTCATCTTTTTAAATAAAATATATATATATTATTGATTTTTTACAGAGAGGAAGAGAGAGGGAGAGAGAGCCAGAAACATCGATGAGAGAGAAACACCCATCAGCTCCCTCCTGCACGCCCCCCACTGGGGATGTGCCCGCCACCGAGGTCCATGCCCTTGACCGGGAATCGAACCCGGGACCCTTTGATCCGCAGGCCGAAGGTCTACCCATTGCGCCACACCGGTTCTGGTCATTGAGGGAGCCCCGTTGCACTGTGGGAAATCACCCCACTCTTGGCCCCACCCCTTCCCCCAACCACAGGCAGGGAGCCCCATTGCACTGTGGGAAATTACCCCTCTCTTTGCCCCACCCTCCTCCCCCAACCACAGGCAGGGAGCCCCATTGCACTGTGGGAAATTACCTCACTCTTGGCCCCACCCCTGCCCCAACCACAGGCAGGGAGCCCCATTGCAATGTGGGAAATTACCCCACTCTTTGCCCCACACCCTCCCCCAACCACAGGCAGGGAGCCCCATTGCACTGTGGGAAATTACCCCACTCTTTGCCCCATCCCCTCTCCCAACCACAGTCAGGGAGCCCCATTGCATTGTGGGGAATTACCCCACTCTTGGCCCCACCCCTTCCCCCAACCACAGGCAGGGAGCCCCATTGCATTGTGGGAAATTACCCCACTCTTTGCCCCACACCCTCCCCCAACCACAGGCAGGGAGCCCCATTGCATTGTGGGAAATTACCCCACTCTTTCCCCTCCTCTCCCAACCACAGGCAGGGAGCCCCATTGCACTGTGGGAAATTACCCCACTCTTTGCCCCACCCCTTCCCCCAACCACAGGCAGGGAGCTCCATTGCACTGTGGGAAATTACCTCACTCTTTGCCCTCCTCCCCCAACCACAGGCAGGGAGCCCCATTGCATTGTGGGGAATTATCCCACTCTTTCCCCCACCCCTTCCCCAACCACAGGCAGGGAGCCCCATTGCACTGTGGGAAATTACCTCACTCTTTGCCCTCCTCCCCCAACCACAGGCAGGGAGCCCCATTGCACTGTGGGAAATTACTCTTGGCCCCACCCCCTTCCCCACTGCTGGGAATGGTTCTCACACTTCTTAGGAGACGGGGTGCTTCGTGGGGGGACCCCCTGGCAGTGGGCATTGTGGGAAAATCCTTTCCCAGAGCAGGAGAGGAAGGATGATGACTCACTCCATGGGGAATGTGCACACAAACAGGCCATTGTTCCCAGGCTTGGCAGGGGCTGGAGAAGCGGAATTATTTTGGGAATTTTAGGAATTCAGCCTGTCCTGTGTGTGTGTGTGTGTGTGTGTGGGGGGGGGGGGCATCCCAGTCCCATTGGGGGTGGCTAATCCACCATGAATGGTGGGAAACTTGACCGGACGCTGTCCCTTTAAGGGAGAGGAGGCAATGGCCGCTGCTGCAAAGGATGATGGGTATTTTTTTATTTTATTTATTTATTTATTTTTTCATTTATTATTTTTTTTTTAAATCCAAGTCGCCACCTGGTTGTATAAAATAAGAAGCCATGCCAAAACCGGTGTGGCTCAGTGGATAGAGTGTCGGCCTGCGGACGGAAAGGTCCCGGGTTCGATTCCCGGTCAAGGGCATGGGCCTCGGTGGCTGAGGGCACATCCCCAGTGGGGGGGCGTGCAGGAGGCAGCGGATGGATGTTTCTCTCTCGTCGATGTTTCTAACTCTCTCTCTCTCCCTTCCTCTCTGTAAGAAATCAATAAAATATATTTTTAAAAAATAAAAGACCCAGCCCTGAAATTTTTTTTCTCCGAAGGGTGGCAATTTCTGTCCTAGCGGGGAGTTACACATATCTATGTATTTCTATGGATGTATTTTTATTTTTATTTTTATAAAAATATATTTTATTGATTTTTTTTTTTTTTTTTACAGAGAGGAAGGGAGAGGGAGAGAGAGTCAGAAACAAGGATGGGAGAGAAACACCCATCCGCTGCCTCCTGCACGCCCCCCACTGGGGATGTGCCCGCCACCGAGGTCCATGTCCTTGACCGGGAATTGAACCCGGGACCCTTCCGTCCACAGGCCAACGCTCTATCCACTGAGCCACACTGGTTAGGGCGATGTATGTATTTTTAAATATATATTTTTATTAATTTCAAATAGGTAGGGGGAGACAAAGAAAGAGAGAGAGAGAGAGAGAGAGAGAGAGAGAGAGAGAGAGAGAGAGACACTATCCATGATGAGAGAGAATCACGGATCGGCTGCCTCCTTCACGCCCCCTACTGGGGATCAAGCCTGGGGCCCGGGCCTGTGCCCTTGACCGGGATTCGAACCTGGGATCCTTCTGTCCACAGGCTGATGCTGTATCCACTGAGCCAGACCAGCCAGGGCTAAGTACCATGCTTTGCATGAAAACAGTTATTTTCAGCATTTCTGTGTGTGTGTGTTTTTTTTTTTTTTCAGCAACAAAAAGCATACAGTTCTACTTTGAATATAAATTCTTTATTCTCAGAAAGCGTCGCACTCTCCTGTTATTATCCGACATTACGGATTTTTTTATTCCGCGGACGTGTCTCCACCTCAGCCTGCTTGAATTTTTAAACACCGTTGTCCTCCTCACTCATGCCTCTGATGGCATCTGACGTACACAAGAACCCATTTGCCGTAATTTATGATGGCCCGAAAATTGAAAAATAAATGTGTGCTTTCTATATATAAATAGACAAACACCCATTTTAGAAACACAGTGAGCCCTGTTCTTTCCTTTTCTTTCTTTCTTTCTTTCTTTCTTTCTTTCTTTCTTTCTTTCTTTCTTTCTTTCTTTCTTTCTTTCTTTCTTTCTTTTTTGCATAGTAGTCTCTTTTTTAAACAAAATTCTTTAAAAAAATATATATTTTATTGATTTTTTTACAGAGAGGAAGGGAGAGAGGGATAGAGAGTTAGAAACATCGATGATGAGAAAGAATCATCGACCAGCTGCCTCCTGCACGCCCCCCACTGGGGATGTGCCCTCAGCCACCAAGGCCCATGCCCTTGACCGGGAATCGAACCCGGGACCCTTTTGTCCTTAGGCCGACGCTCTATCCACTGAGCTACACCGGTTTCGGCTGCACATTAGTCTTTTATTATATGGAATAAATGCATACCGTTTACTTTATTTACGAGCTGATATACACATTCCTCTTATGTATTAAACCCCTGCCTTTGTACGATAGACAAATATGTGTCTGTAGATGTCAGAGAGAAATCAAAATTTTGTGAACAAAGCAGCCTACTGTGTCTCTTGTTTTAAAAAGCCCTTTCGATCCTCATTGTGTGAGAAGTTCATTCCCTTTTCGGGCGGACGATTATTCCATTGTGTTTTCAGAGACGAAGGGAGACAGAGAGAGAAACATCCATGGCTGCCTCTTGATCGCCCCCTCCTGGCGATGGGAGCCCGCAACCCAGGCCTGTGCCCCTTGACCGGGAATCGAACCCTGACCTCCTGGGGTTCCTGGTCGTCGATGCTCTAACCATTGGGCCACCCCGGTCTGACGAGTCCGTTTATTTTTAAAAAGGATGAACCACCAACCCATTTACCGTTTTTCCTTTGTCTATCCTCGGAGTCTGGCCCTGGCTGGTGTGGCTCAGTGGACAGAGCGTCGGCCTGCGGACCGAAGGGTCCCGGGTTCGATTCCCGGTCAAGGGCAAATGGCTGGGGTTGTGGGCTCCATCTCCAGTAGGGGGGCGTGCAGGAGGCAGCTGGTCCATGATTCCCTCTCCTCATGGATATTTCTCTCTCTCTCTCTCTCTCTCTCTCTCTCTCTCTCTCTCTCTCTCTGTCTCTCCCTCTTCCTCCCTGAGATCAAATTTTTAGAATATATCTTATTGGTTTTTATTTACAGAGAGAGGGATAGAGAATTAAAAACATCAATGAGAGGATGAGAGAGAAATATCCATCAGCCGCCTCCTGCACGCCCCCTACTGGGGATGTGCCTGCCACCAAGGTGTGCCCTTGAGCGGAATCGAACCCGGGACCCTTCAGTTCGCAGGCCGGCGCTCTATTCACTGAGCCACACCGGTTTCATCCTGGGATCAATTTTTTTAAAAAATCTCTCTATATAAAAGCCTAATATGCAAATTGACCGGGAGAATGAGAGTTTGGTTGCTTGCTATGACGTGCGCTGGCCACCGGGGGGCGACGTGGGATGAAGGGAAGCTCTGGCCAGTAGCCAGAAGGGCCCCCGATCCACCCTGACCCCTGGCCAGGCCTAGGGGGCACTATCCACGCATGAATTTCATGCACTGGGCCTCTGTGTTTTTTTTTTTTTTAAACAAAAATAACATGACAAGTCAGCCCTCCCTTGGTCTGCCAGCAGGGGGCGCTGTGTGTCTCCCGGTGTCAGTATGAGTCCTCCCCGCCAGGCGAGCAGACAGCGAGAGCTTTTTTTCCTAAAGACAAGAAGTGAGCAGCCAGGCTGTGCGGAAGCTTCCGGGCTCCGAGCCATCCATGTTCTCCGGGGATTTTGCCAGGAGAACGTGGGCGGCTGCCGCTGGGATTGCCAAGGACCTCTCTGCTTCTGCCTCCCAATCGATGTTTTAAAAAATACTTTACTTTTAATTTCTCTTAAAAACAATATATATATTTTATTGATTTTTTACAGAGAGGAAGAGAGAGGGATAGAGACTCAGAACCATCGATGAGAGAGAAATATCGATCAGCCGACTCCTGCACGCCCCACCCACTGGGGATGTGCCCGCCACCAAGGCCCATGCCCTTGACCGGGAATCGAACCTGGTCCAGGAGGCAGCGGATGGATGATTCTCTCTCATCATCGATGTTTCTAGCTCTCTCTCCCTCTCCCTTCCTCTCTGTAAAATAAAATAAAATAAAATAAAATATATTTAAACAAAAAACAAGAACACAAGAGCCGATGGCTGTGTTTTTTTTCTTTCTATTTTCCATGCAACCTGGCTGGGGCACAATCTCATTTGTCTTTATCACCCAGGGGTGGGGGTGGGGTGCTCCGTGACACAATGAGGGTTCCCCCCCCCCCCCCCAAAAAAAAAATAGGTCAGACACGGGGACCAGGCCCCGCTGCGCCTCCAGACCTGGTATGTTCAGGCGTTTGAAATGAAAAAAAAAAAAATCCTGCTCAGATGGGCCAGGGTCAGAGAGGCGGTTTATTAAAAAGCAGAGCTGGGGTTGCCTCGGAAGCGGGGGCCGTCTTAGCGAAGACAGGCCTAAACCTGTGTTTTAACTGTCAAATTAGGGGGTGTCGGCTGATACGCCGGACTATACGGCAAGTAGGACACTGGCGTTCCTGACAGCTGGCCGGGATGGACCAGCTGGAACGTCCCTCTCGCAATCCGGGACGGCTGGCTGCCAACCGCGCGCCTGCCTGCCAGCCTGATCGCCCCCTGACCGCTCCCCTGACAGCCTGATCGCCCCCAACTGCCCTCCCCTGCAGGCCTGGTCACTCCTAACTGCCCTCCCCTACAGGCCTAGTCCCCCTAACTGCCCTCCCCTGCAGGCCTGGTCACCCCTAACTGCCCTCCCCAGCAGGCCTGGTCACCCCTAACTGCTCTCCCCTGCAGGCCTGGTCCCCCCCTAACTGCCCTCCCTGCAGGCCTGGTCGCCCCTAACTGCCCTCCCCTCCAGGCCTGGTCACCCCCTAACTGCCCTCCCCTGCAGGCCTGGTCACTCTCAACTGCCCTCCCCTGCTGGCCTGATCGCCACCAACTGCCCTCCCCTGCAGGCCTGATCGCCACCAACTGCCCTCCTCTGCAGGCCTGGCCGCCCTTAACTGCCCTCCCCTGCAGGGCTGGTCACTCCTAACTGCCCTCCCCTGCAGGACTGATCACCCCCAATGCCCTCCCCTGCCAGCCCAGTCACCCCTAACTGCCCTCCCCTGCTCCCTGCCTGCCCGATTGGTCGTTTCTGCTCGGCTGGTGGTTGAGCAATGACCTGTGAACCTGGAGGTCAGGGTTCGATTCCCGGTCAAGGGCACAGGCCCGGGTTGCTGGCTCCGTCCCCAACCAGTAGGGGGCGTGCAGGAGGCGGCCGGTCCATGATTCTCTCTCCTCATGGATGTTTCTCTCTCTCCCTCTCCCTCCTCTCACTTCCTCTCTGAAATCAATCTTAATAATAAAAGGCCACTGAAACGGGTGTGGATCAGCGGGTAGAGCCTCGGTCTGCGGACTGAGGGGTCCCGGGTTCGATTCCCGGTCAACGGCATGGACCTTGGTGGCTGAGGGCACATCCCCAGTGGCGGGGTGTGCAGGAGGCAGCTGATCGATGACTCTCTCTCATCATCGATGTTTCTGACTCTCGCTCCCTCTCCCTTCCTCTCTGTAAAAAAAAAAAAAATCAATAACATATATATATTAAAAAAAATACTATCTTTCTTTAAAAAAAAAAATAAATAAATCACTCAGCTTCACCTGGCTTTGCAGCGCGAGGCATTGAATGCTTGGGATTAGCCCCTCCTGGATGCTTCTCTCTTAAAATGCCTCATTGTGGGCTCGGTCATGCATGGGGTGAGGCGGCAGCCGTCTTAACTCTCTCGTCACAATGCCAGAACCGTCCCCTCTCGGACACCCAGCCCGGGCGCCCAGCGTGAAAGTCCTCAGCCGAGATCCAGTTCTTTTATTTTTTATGTTCTTTTATTTTTTTAAATGTCATTGCTGATGGGATCCCATATGGTCCTCATCCCCTCACCCCATTCCCCACCCCAAACCCCTCCCCATGCATGCCCTCAGCCCCCTGGTGTCCGGCCAGCAGGCAGGCCGGCCGACCGCCCAGGTGCCCTCCCCCTGGCCGGGCTGGCCGGACCCCACCCAGGCACGGATTCATGCACCGGGCCTGGAATCTATCTATCTATCATCTATCTATCTATCTATCTATCTATCTATAACTATATCTGTATCTGTATCTGTATCTGTGTCTGTATCTGTATTTCTGTATCTGTATCTGTATCTGAATTTCTGTATCTGTATCTATCTATAATCTATATCTATAATCTATATCTGTATATCTATGTCTATATCTGTATCTGTATCTATAATTTACATCTATGATCTATAATCTATATCTATATATCTATGTCTATGTCGTCTATCTATATCAATATCTATATCTGTATCTGTGTCTGTATTTCTGTATCTGTATCTATAATCTATATCTATAATCTATATCTATATATCTATGTCTATGTCTATGTCTATCTATATATCTGTATCTGTATCTGTATCTGTATCTGTATCTATCTGTATCTTTATCTGTATTTCTGTATCTGTATCTATAATCTATATTTATAATCTATATCTATATATCTATGTCTATGTCTATGTCTATCTATATCTATATCTGTATCTGTGTCTGTATTTCTGTATCTGTATCTGTATCTATAATCTATATCTATATATCTATGTCTATGTCTATGTGTATGTCTATATCTGTATCTGTATCTATAATTTACATCTATAATCTATAATCTATATCTATATATCTATGTCTATGTCTATGTCTATCTATATCAATATCTATATCTGTATCTGTATCTGTGTTTCTGTATCTGTATCTGTATGTATAATCTATATCTATAATCTATATCTATATATCTATGTCTATGTCTATGTCTATGTCTATCTATATATATGTATCTGTATCTGTATCTGTATCTGTGTCTGTATCTGTATTTCTGTATCTGTATCTGTATCTGAATTTCTGTATCTGTATCTATCTATAATCTATATCTATAATCTATATCTGTATATCTATGTCTATATCTGTATCTGTATCTATAATTTACATCTATGATCTATAATCTATATCTATATATCTATGTCTATGTCTATCTATATCAATATCTATATCTGTATCTGTGTCTGTATTTCTGTATCTGTATCTATAATCTATATCTATAATCTATATCTATATATCTATGTCTATGTCTATGTCTATCTATATATCTGTATCTGTATCTGTATCTGTATCTGTATCTATCTGTATCTTTATCTGTATTTCTGTATCTGTATCTATAATCTATATTTATAATCTATATCTATATATCTATGTCTATGTCTATGTCTATCTATATCTATATCTGTATCTGTGTCTGTATTTCTGTATCTGTATCTGTATCTAAAATCTATATCTATATATCTATGTCTATGTCTATGTCTATATCTGTACCTGTATCTATAATTTACATCTATAATCTATAATCTATATCTATATCTATATATCTATGTCTATGTCTATGTCTATCTATATCAATATCTATATCTGTATCT
Source organism: Pipistrellus nathusii (assembly GCA_963693515.1). Classification (NCBI taxonomy): domain Eukaryota; kingdom Metazoa; phylum Chordata; class Mammalia; order Chiroptera; family Vespertilionidae; genus Pipistrellus; species Pipistrellus nathusii. The sequence continues at coordinate 5,615,271 of OY882880.1, forward strand.
GTATCTGTGTCTGTATTTCTGTATCTGTATCTGTATCTATCTATAATCTATATTTATAATCTATATCTATAATCTATATCTATATATCTATGTCTATGTCTATGTCTATATCTGTACCTGTATCTATAATTTACATCTATAATCTATAATCTATATCTATATATCTATGTCTATGTCTATGTCTATCTATATCAATATCTATATCTGTATCTGTATCTGTGTTTCTGTATCTGTATCTGTATGTATAATCTATATCTATAATCTATATCTATATATCTATGTCTATGTCTATGTCTATGTCTATCTATATCTATATCTGTATCTGTATCTGTGTCTGTATTTCTGTATCTGTATCTGTATCTATAATCTATATCTATATATCTATGTCTATGTCTATGTCTATATCTATCTATATCTGTATCTGTGTCTGTATTTCTGTATCTGTATCTGTATTATCTATAATCTATATGTATAATCTATATCTATATATCTATGTCTATGTCTATGTCTATGTCTATCTATATCTATATCTATATCTGTATCTGTATCTGTGTCTGTATTTCTGTATCTGTATCTGTATCTATAATCTATATCTATAATCTATATCTATAGCTGTGTCTATGTCTATGTCTATGTCTATGTCTACGTCTATCTATATCTATATCTGTATCTGTATCAGTATCTGTATCTGTATCTGTATATCATCTATATCTAGAACCACTGAGTGGCCAGATTATTATGCATTCAGAGACCATCATCATCTGGTCACTCAATATATATATTATATCTCTATCTATCTATCTATCTATCTATCTATCTATCTATCTATCTATCTATCTATATCTATCTTTCTATGCCCACATTATGGTGATCTCTGAACGCAGAGCCGTCCGGCCGCCCCGGTCCGTCCTGTGGGATAAAAGGCGAATGACAGGCACAGGGTCCCCTCGACCGGGAGTCCGACCGGCAGGCAGGCCGGCCGGCCGCCCACGGCCCCGCCCCCTGGCCAGGCCGGCCGGACCCCACCCAGGCACGGGTTCAGGCACCAGGCCTGTAATCTATCTATCTATGTATATGTATATGTATATGTATATGTATATGTATATGTATATGTATATGTATATGTATATCTGTGTTTATGTCTGTGTCTGTGTGTCTGTGTCTGAGTCTGTGTCTATGTCTATATCTATATCTATA
>OY882880.1:5621467-5631459 GCA_963693515.1 Pipistrellus nathusii
CTCTGTCTCTCATTCTCTCTCTCTGTCTCATTCTCTCTCTCCTCTCTCTCTCTCTCATTCTCTCTCTCTCATTCTCTCTCTCTCCTCTCTCTCTTACTCATTCTCTCTCATTCTCTCTCTCTCATTCTCTCTCTCTGTCCCTCTCTCATTCTCTCTGTCTCTCTCATTCCCTCTCTCTCCTCTCTCTCTTACTCATTCTCTCTCATTCTCTCTCTCTCATTCTCTCCCTCTGTCCCTCTCTCATTCTCTCTGTCTCTCTCATTCCCTCTCTCTCCTCTCTCTCTCCCTCCTCTCTCTCTCTCTCTCTCTCTCTCTCTCTCTCTCTCTCTCTTTCTCTCTCTCTCTCTCTCTCATTCTCTCTCTCCTCTATCTCTCTCTCATTCTCTCTCTGTCTCTCTCTCTCTCATTCTCTCTCTCTCATTCTCTCTCTCTCATTCTCTCTCTCTCATTCTCTCTCTCTGTCTCTCTCTCATTCTCTCTCTCTGTCTCTCTCTCATTCTCTCTGTCTCTCTCTCTCATTCCCTCTCCCTCCTCTCTCTCTCTCTCTCTCTCTCTCTCTTTCTCTCTCTCTCTCATTCTCTCTCTCTCTCTCTCATTCTCTCTCTCTCTCTCTCTCCCTCTCCCTCTCTCTCTCTGTCTCTGTCTCTCTCTCTCTGTGTCTCTCTCTCTGTCTCTCTCTCTCTCTCTATCTCTCTCTCTGTTCTCTCTCTCTCTGTCTCTGTCTCTCTCTCTCTCTCCCTCTCTCTCTCTCTCTCTCTCTCTCTCTCTCTCTCTCTCTCTCTCTCTCTCTCTCTCTCTCTCTCTCTCTCTCTCTCCCTCTCTGACATCAATAAGCCCATCGTTCGAAAAGCCGTGCTGACTCCCGGCAGGAACCGCTCAGGAATGATTCAGGGGGAACGGACGCTCTCAGCCTCCGGTGTCCACGGGGGTGGGCGGCCAGCGCTGTCCGTCCCGGAAACGGCCTCGTGAATAAGTGACGGGCCCGTCGGGCGCAGCGATCTGTCCCGTCCGGGGGCCGGGGGACGGGAGGCCCAGAGCTCGGGGCTGAGGAGGGGGCGGGGTGAGGGTCCCACAGCCCCGCCCGCACCCTCTGCCCGGCCGGGGCACCCTCCCCTGCAGGCCTGGTCCCCCCAACTGCCCTCCACTGCCGCCTGGTCGCCCCTAACTGCCCTCCCCTGCAGGCCTGGTCCCCCCAACTGCCCTCCCCTGCAGGCCTGGTCCCCCCAACTGCCCTCCCCTGCAGGCCTGGTCGCCCCCAACTGCCCTCCCCTGCAGGCCTGGTCGCCCCTAACTGCCCTCCCCTGCAGGCCTGGTCGCCCCCAACTGCCCTCCCCTGCAGGCCTGGTCGCCCCCTAACTGCCCTCCCCTGCAGGCCTGATCACCCCTAACTGCCCTCCCCTGCCGGCCTGATTGCCCCTAACTGCCCTCCCCTGCAGGCCTGGTCGCCCCCAACTGCCCTCCCCTGCAGGCCTGGTCCCCCTAACTGCCCTCCCCTGCAGGCCTGATGGCCCCGAACTGCCCTCCCCTGCAGGCCTGATCACCCCTAACTGCCCTCCCTTGCAGGCCTGGTCCCCCCTAACTGCCCTCCCCTGCAGGCCTGGTCGCCCCCAACTGCCCTCCCCTGCCGGCCTGGTCGCCCCTAACTGCCCTCCCCTGCAGGCCTGGTCGCCCCTAACTGCCCTCCCCTGCAGGCCTGGTCGCCCCCAACTGCCCTCCCCTGCAGGCCTGGTCACCCCTAACTGCCCTCCCCTGCAGGCCTGGTCGCCCCCTAACTGCCCTCCCCTGCAGGCCTGATTGCCCCTAACTCCCCTCCCCTGCTGGCCTGATCACCCCTAACTGCCCTCCCCTGCCGGCCTGATCACCCCTAACTGCCCTCCCCTGCAGGCCTGGTCGCCCCCAACTGCCCTCCCCTGCAGGCCTGGTCGCCCCTAACTGCCCTCCCCTGCAGGCCTGGTCGCCCCCAACTGCCCTCCCCTGCCGGCCTGGTCGCCCCTAAACCCCTCCTTGTCCATAGGGTGGTTCGGCCGTGTGGTCTAATTAGCATATTATGCTCGTATTAATATTATTTTTTAAAAAAATATATTTTATTGATTTTTTTTTTTTTTTTTACAGAGAGGAAGGGAGAGGGAGAGAGAGTTAGAAACATCGATGATGAGAGAGACACATCCATCCGCCGCCTCCTGCACGCCCCCCACTGGGGATGTGCCCTCAGCCACCGAGGCCCATGCCCTTGACCGGGAATCGAACCCGGGACCCTTCCGTCCACAGGCCGAGGCTCTACCCACTGAGCCACACCGGCTTCGGCATGCTTGTATTAATATAGATATTTATTTAAGGCCATACATCTAGTGAACTCAGCGGACAGAGCGCCGGCCTGCTGGACGGAAGGGTCCCGGGTTCGATTCCCGGTCAAGGGCATGGGCCTGGGTGGCTGAGGGCACATCCCCAGTGGGGGGCGTGCAGTAGGCAGCCGGTCGATGTTTCTCTCTCATCATCGATGTTTCTGACTCTCTCTCCCTCTCCCTTCCTCTCTGCAAAAAAAAATCAATAAAAAAAATATATATATATTTTTTAAAAAATATATAGAAACTCATCAGTTTTCCCATCAGCCCAGGGGCGATATTCAAAATAGCTCCCGTCAGAAGGGAATCTTCCAGGAACTGGCCACCCGTTTCTGGAAGGTTCGCAGGCCCCGGGGGGCTTCCGGGAAGGGATGTCAGGGTTGAGGGACCCGGGGGACAGATAACCCTTGACCTTGCCTACGGGCTGGCCGACGCCCCCTTCTGCGTTTTTTTGCGTTTTTTGTGTTTTTTTTTGGGGAAAAAGAGAGACGGTGTAGAGAGTGTCAGACGCACAGTCGTTTACTGAATTTTCTGAAACGTCCCTCGGAGGAAGAGTGAGCCCAGGCATGGGGGCCTGATCGATCATCGGCCCCAGATTCCCCGAGGCTGGGCCGGTTTGGAGGTCTCTGGGTAGAAAGTTGCCTTTTTGTCTTGAAGGAAAGGGATTGTAGAGAGGGGATCAATAGTGTCTATAGATCTTTCTAGAGAGTCAGGAAAGAAAAATAGGTAGAGGGATGAAACTAATAGTGGACTTAAAAATAGGTAGATAGATATAGATACAGATATAGATACAGATAGATATAGATAGATAGATAAGATAGATATAGATAGAAGATAGATAGATATATAGGTAGGTAGATGATAGATACATAGACAGATAGATAGATAGATGATAGATAGATAGACAGACAGATAGATAAGATAGATATAGGTATAGATGATAGTAGATAGATAGATAGATGATAGATATATAGACAGATAGATAGGTAGATGATAGATAGATAGATAAGATAGATATAGATAGATAATATAGATGATAGAAGATAGATAGATAGACAGATGATAGATATATAGACAGATAGATAGATGATAGATAGACAGATAGATAAGATAGATATAGATAGATAGATATAGATGATAGTAGATAGATAAACAGATGATAGATACATAGACAGATAGATGATAGACAGATAGATAAGATAGATATAGATACACAGATATAGATGATAGAAGATAGATATATAGATAGATAGATGATAGATACATAGACAGATAGATAGATGATAGATAGACAGACAGATAGATAAGATAGATATAGATAGATATAGATGATAGAAGATAGATAGACAGCTAGATAAGATAGATATAAATAGATAGATATAGATGATAGAAGATAGATAAATATAGATAGATATGGATATATAGAAAGATATGGACATAGATATAGATGATAGATAGATAGATATAGATAGATATGGATATGTAGAAAGATATGGATATAGATATAGATGATAGATTGATAGATATAGATAGATATGGATATGTAGATAGACATGGATATAAATATAGATGATAGATAGATATAGATAGATATGGATATGTAGGTAGATATGGATATAGATATAGATGATAGATAGATAGATATAGATAGATATGGATATATAGATAGACATGGATATAGATATAGATGATAGATTGATAGATATAGATATGGATATGTAGATAGATATGGATATAGATATAGATGATAGATAGATAGATAGATATAGATAGATATGGATATATAGATAGACATGGATATAGATATAGATGATAGATAGATAGATATAGATAGATATGGATGTATAGATAGATATGGATATCGATATAGATGATAGATAGATGATATAGATGATAGAAGATAGATAGATAGATTTGACACCCCAAATACGCTTCTTTGGCCTAAAGAGGATCTGACTGGGCCCTGAGCGGGGTGGCTCAGTGGACAGAGCACCGGCCTGCGGACTGAAGGGTCCCGGGTTCGATTCCCGGCCAAGGGCACCGGCCCAGGTTGCGGGCTCCATCCCAAACCAGTAGGAGGCGTGCAGGAAGCGGCCGGTCCCTGATTCTCTCTCTTTGTGAATGTTTCTCTCTCTCTCTCTCTCTCTCTCTCTCTCTCTCTCTCTCTCTCTCTCTCTCTCTGTCTCTCCTCCCTGTCCCTTCCTCTCTCTGAAATCCATAAAAATACATAATAATTATTATTTTTTTTTAAAAAAGAGAAAGAAATCCATTCAAAGGTCAGTCAGGAATCGTGAATAGCAATACGTTTAGAGAAAAATAAAGACAAGTCAGGATGGAACTGAGTTCCAGGCATGTCGTACTATAATTTACATATTTTCCTTCCCCCCCCCCCCCCTCTCTCTCTCTCTCTCTCTCTCTGTCTCTCTCTCTAATTTTGAAAACCTCACTCCTCAGCCGTCCCACATACACCGATGTAGGTCAGAAAGCTGCATCTGTTACCCAGGCAGAGATGGCATTTCTCGATTGACCTAAATAACGTTCTTTTTCTGTTTAAAAAAAAATTTTTTTTTTTCCTTCTTAATCCTGTATTGTGTTCAGGTGCACAGCCCAGCGATTAGACAATCGTTTACCTTATAAATGTCCCCTCTGACACCTCCAGTCCCCACGAGGCACCATCCAGAGCGATGAAACTATTTAAAAAAAATATATATTTTATTGATTTTTATTTATTTTTTTTTTACAGAGAGGAAGGGAGAGGGAGAGAGAGCTAGAAACATCCATGAGGAGAGAGAAACATCCATCAGCCGCCTCCTGCATGCCCCCCGCTGGGGATGTGCCCGCCACCAAGGTCAACTGTGTGCCCCCTGGTGGTCAGTGCACGTCATAGCAACCGGTTGGCCGGTCGGCTGTCTGCCCCCTGGTGGTCAGTGCACGTCATAGCGACCGGTCGGCCGGTCGACTGCCCCCTGGTGGTCAGTGCACGTCATAGCGACTGGTTGGCCGGTCGGCTGTCTGCCCCCTGGTGGTCAGTGCACGTCATAGCGACCGGTCGGACGGTCGACGGTCTGCCCCCTGGTGCTCAGAGCGCGTCATAGCAAGTGGTTGAGCGTCCTGAGCATATCATTAGCATATCATTAGCATATGACGCTTTGATTGCTCCAACGGCCGACCGGATGACCAGACACTTAGCATATTAGGCTTTTATTTAATGGAATTTAAAAAATTTTTTCTTTAAAAAAATATATTTTATTTTATTTTAATTTTTTTTTTTTTGCAGAGAGGAAGGGAGAGAGACACATCCATCCGCTGCCTCCTGCACGCCCCCCACCGGGGATGTGCCCGCCACCGAGGTCCATGCCCTTGACCGGGAATCAAACCCGGGACCCTTCCGTCTGCAGGCCGAGGCTCCGTCCACTGAACCACACCGGCCAGGGCGACATTGAATTGTTTGGGGGCAAATCACCGCTGAGTGGTTTTCTCTCTCTCTCCCTTCCTCTCTGAAATCAATAAAAATTAGAAACAATAAAATTGAAAAAAAAACAAAAACCAGAAAACAGGCAAAACGTCATTGGCAAACGGACATAACGGACGCACAGCCAGCCTTTCATGCGATCATTGTAACAGCCCACACCCGGGTGGCTCACGGGCAGAGCGTCGGCCTGCGGACGGAAGGGTCCCGGGTTCGATTCCCGGTCAAGGGCATGGGCCTGGGTGGCTGAGGGCACATCCCCAGTGGGGGGCGTGCAGGAGGCAGCGGATCGATGATTCTCTCTCATCGTGGATGTTTCTAACTCTGTGTCTCTCTCTCTTCCTCTCTGTGAAAAATCAATAAAATATATTTTAAAAAAGAAAGAAAGAAAGAGAGAGAGAGAGAAAGAGAAAGAAAGAAAAAGAGAAAGAAAGAGAAAGAAAGAAAGAGAAAGGAAGAAAGAAAGAGAGAAAGAAAGAGAAAGAAAGAATGAGAGAGAGAGAGAAAGGGAAAGAAACAGAAAGAAACAGAAAGACAAAGAAAGAAAGAGAAAGAAAAAGAGAAAGAAAGAAAGAAAAGGAAAGAAAGAGAGAAAGAAAGAGAGAAAGAGAGAGAAGAAAGACAAAGAAAGAGAAAGAAAAAGAGAAAGAAAGAAAAGGAAAGAAAGAGAGAAAGAAAGAGAGAAAGAGAGAGAGAAAGAAAGAAAGAAAGAAAGAGAGAGAAAGAGAGAGAGAGCGAGAGAGAGAGAGAGAAAGAGAGAAAGAGAAAGAGAGAAAGAATGAGAGAGAGAGAGAGAAAGAGAAAGAAAGAAAGAAAAAGAGAAAGAAAGAGAAAGAAAGAATGAGAGAGAAAGAGAAAGAAAAAGAAAGAGAGAAAGAAAGAAAGAAAGAGAAAGAGAAAGAGAAAGAAAGAAAGAGAAAGAGAAAGAGAAAGAGAGAAAGAATGAGAGAGAGAGAGAGAGAGAGAGAGAGAGAAAGAAAAAGAAAGAAAGAAAGAAAGAAAGAGAGAGAGAACGAGAAAGAACGAAAGACAGACAGACAGACATTCACCGGGAAACCCAGGCCGGGACGGTGAGGCTGAGGCTCCAGAAGAGGACGAGGACACGACGGCCATGGAATCCATGAGTCCGTTCTCGGTCCCGTAGGATCCCCGTGTGTCCGGTGTGTGCGGACCAGGACCGTCCTGCCGCACCGTCCGCAGGGAACCCGTGTCCTTTATGTGCACGGAACCATACGTGTGCGCCGTGTTCCTCTTCATGGGAACATGAGACACGTCCCCTGGACACAAGGCCTAGCGCCTCTTGGGGAGCAAAAACACGAATATCAGACGCTTGTTTTATTTTCGGGGGAAACAGGGCGTTCCTATAAAAACGAGACAAGAGAGACATGGTGGGCTTTGATTTTCTCTCTCCTGACCCCACGGACACAGACGGTTTACGAGGATTAGGCTCCATCCGATAGTCTCTCTGCTTCCTTCCCAGAACGCCTCCGTCTGCTTAAGTATTTTTATTTATTTTATTATTATTATTATTTTTAAAATATATCTTATTGATTTTGTTTACAGAGAGGAAGGGAGAGGGAGAGAGAGAGTCAGAAACGTCGATGAGAGAGAGTCATCCATCAGCTGCCTCCTGCACGCCCCCCACTGGGGATGTGCCCTCAGCCACCCAGGTCCACGCCCTTGACCGGGAATCGAACCCGGGACCTTTCAGTCCCCAAGTCGACGCTCTATCCATTGAGCCAAACCGGTTTGGCTATTTTTATTTTTATTTATTATTATTTTAAAAAAACCTCAATAAGGTCATTCAGACAGCAATCAGCATGTCCTTGGCTGACCCCCCTGCGAGCATGTAGCTCAGGAAAAAACCATCCATGCATCCAGTGGCTCAGTGGACAGAGCCTCGGCCTGCGGACGGAAGGGTCCCGGGTTCGATTCCCGGTCCAGGGCGTGGGCCTGGGTGGCTGAGGGCACATCCCCAGTGGGGGGCGTGCAGGAGGCGGCGGATGGATGTTTCTCTCTCATCGTCGATGTTTCTGACTCTCTCTCCCTCTCCCTTCCTCTCTGTGAAATAATCAATAAAACATATTTATATTTTTATAAAATAAAAAAGATGCTTGCAGAGGGCTTGGTGGGCTGCAGAGAAATTCTGGGGGGGCGAGCTCTCCTGCCTGCCCCTGGCCAGGTTCCCCCCAAACCCCTCAGCCCCCCAGACCCTCCCCTGGGCCTGCCTCTGGCACAGTGACCCCCCAAAACCCCTCAGCCCCCCCAGGCCCTCCCCTGGGCCTGCTTCTGGCCCAGTGACACCCCAAATCCTCCAGCCCCTCCCCTGGGCCTGCTCTGGCCCAATGACACCCCAAACCTCCCCTCCAGCCCCCCCAGACCCTCCCCTGGGCCTGCCTCTGGCCCAGTGACACCCCAAATCCTCCCCAGTCCCTTCACTGGGTCTGCCTCTGGCCCAGTGTCACCCCCCAATTCCCCTCCAGACCCTCCCCTGGGCCTGCCTCTGGCCCAGTGACACCCCCAATCCCCCCAGACCCTCCCCTGGGCCTGCCTCTGGCCCAGTGACACCCCCAATCCCCCCAGCCCCTCCCTGTGCCTGCCATTGCCCAGCTGCCCCCCAAACCTCCCCCCCATCCCCCCCAGACCCTCCCCTGTGCCTGCCTCTGGCCCAGTGACACCCCCAATCCCACCAGACCCTCCCCTGTGCCTGCCTCTGGCCCAGTGACACCCCCAATCCGCCCCCCCAGCCCCCCCAGACCCTCTCTGTTCCTGCCTCTGGCCCAGTGACACCCCAACTCGCCCCAGACCCTCCCCTGTGCCTGCCTCTGGCCCAGTGACACCCCAACTCGCCCCAGACCCTCCCCTGTGAATGCCTCTGGCCCAGGGACACCTCCAATCCCCCCCAGACCCTCCCCTGGGCCTGCCTCTGGCCCAGTGACACCCCCAACTCCCCCCAGACCCTCCCCTGTGCCTGACTCTGGCCCAGTGACACCCCCAATCCCCCCAGACCCTCCCCTGTGAATGCCTCTGGCCCAGTGACACCCCCAATCCTCCCCCAGACCCCCCCAGACTCTCCCCTCTGCCTGCCTCTGGCCCAGTGACACCCCAACTCCCCCCAGACCCTCCCTTGGGCCTGCCTCTGGCCCAGTGACACCCCAACTCCCCCCAGACCCTCCCCTGTGCCTGCCTCTGGCCAGGACACTCCCAATCCTCCCCAGACCCCCCAGACTCTCCCCTCTGCATGCCTCTGGCCCAGTGACACCCAAATCCTCCCCAGTCCCTCCTCTGGGCCTGCCTCTGGCCCAGTGACACCCCAAATCCTCCCCAGTCCCTCCCCTGGCCTGCCTCTGGCCCAGTGACACCCCAAATCCTCCCCAGTCCCCTCCTCTGGGCCTGCCTCTGGCCCAGTGACACCCCAAATCCTCCCCAGTCCCTCCCCTGGGCCTGCCTCTGGCCCAGTGACACCCCAAATCCTCCCCAGTCCCTCCACTGGGCCTGCCTCCTGGCCCAGTGACACCCCTAACACACCCAGACCATCCCCTGTGCCTGCCTTTGCCCAGCTGCCCCCCAAACCTCCCCTCCAGCCCCCCCAGACCCTCCCCTGGGCCTGCCCTGGCCCAGTGACACCCCAAATCCCCCCCCAATCCACCCAGACTTTCCCCTGGGCCTGCCTCTGGCCCAGTGACCCCCCAATACGCACAGACCCTCCCCTGGGCCTGCCTCTGGCTCAGTGACACCCCAAATCCCCCCCCATGCCCCCAGCCCCTCCCCTGGGCCTGCCTCTGGCCCAGTGATCCCCCCCATTCCCCCAAGTCCCCTCCCCTGGGCCTGCCTCTGGCCCAGTGACACCCCCAATTCCTCCAGCCCCCCCAGCCCCTCCCCTGGGCCTGCCTATGGCCCAATGACACACCCAACCCTCCCCCAGACCCTCCCCTGGGCCTGCCTCTGGCCCAGTGACACCCCAATCCCTCTAGCCCCCCAGACCCTCCCCTGGGCCTGCCTCTGGCCCAGTGACACCCCCAATCCCCCCAACTCCCCCCAGCCTCTCCCCTGGGCCTGCCTCTGGCCAGTGACACCCCCAATCCCCCCCAGTCCCTCCCCTGGGCCTGCCTCTGGCCCAGTGACACCCCCAACACACCCAGACCATCCCCTGTGCCTGCCTTTGCCCAGCTGCCCCCCAA
>OY882880.1:5631659-5636659 GCA_963693515.1 Pipistrellus nathusii
GAAAGAAAAGAAAGAAAGAAAGAAAGAAAGAAAGAAAGAAAGAAAGAAAGAAAGAAAGAAAGAGAAAGAAAGAAAGAAAGAAAAAAAAAAATAAAAGACACAATGAGCTCAGGGACATACCCCTCCACGCCGTCCATCCCAAATCGCGTTATTTTATTTATTATTTATTTATTCATTTTTTTACCCAAAAGGAACCGGGGCGGGACCGGGCTGGTGTTGCTCAGTGGTTAGAGCTTCCAACCTGGGGGCACGTTCCACTCCGTCCCCAGGAGGGGGCGTGCGGGAGGCAGCGGATGCAGGATTCTCTCTCTCTCCTCATGGATGCTTCTGACTCTCTATCCCTCTCCTCTCTTGGAAATCAATTAAAAATATATATATATATTATATATATATATTTTTTAATATATTTATTGATTTTTTTTTTTTTTTTTTTTTTTTGCAGAGAAGAAGGGAGAGGGAGAGTCAGAAACATCCATCAGCCGCCTCCTGCACGCCCCCCCACTGGGGATGTGCCCTCTGCCACCCAGGTCCATGCCCTTGACCAGGAATCGAACCCGGGACCCTTCCGTCCGCAGGCCGAGGCTCTATCCGCTGAGCCACACCGGTTCATGCTCTTTTATTTTTATTTTTTAAAATTAATTCACCATAGCTAAGATTTGGAAACAGCCTAAGTGCCCATCAGCACATCCCCAGTGGGGGGCGTGCAGGAGGCAGCTGATCGATGATTCTCTCTCATCATTGATGTTTCTGGCTCTCTGTCCCTCTCCCTTCCTCTCTGTAAAAAAATCAATAAAATATATTTTAAAATAAATAAATAAAAATAAAAAAATAAAGGAGAATATTTATTTACATTAATATTTTTTTTTAAAAAAAATCATGAATAGCTGAAACCGGTGTGGCTCAGTGGATAGAGCCTCGGCCTGCGGACGGAAGGGTCCCGGGTTCAATTCCCGGTCAAGGGCATGGGCCTGGGTGGCTGAGGGCACATCCCCAGTGGGGGGCGTGCAGGAGGCAGCTGGTCGATGCTTCTCTCTCATCATTGATGTTTCTTACTCTCCATCCCTCTCCCTTCCTCTCTGTGAAAAATCGATAAAATATATTATTTTTAAAAAGATGCTTGAATTAAAAATAAATTAATTAATTAAATAAAATTAAAAAAAATAAATTAAAAATTCATGAATAGCCCAAACCTATTCATGAATTGATGTGTCTAACTCTCCCTCCCCCTCCCTTCCTCTCTGTAAAAAATCAATAAAATATATATATATATATATATTTTTTTTTAAATATATATATAGGCCCCAAATGAGGTCAGTGGGCTGAGCTGGCACGCAGTTTGGTGTAAAAATAAAACCCAGGGTGTCAGGGAACAGCCTTGCGGGCCCTTATCATGTCTTTAAAAATGATGATTCCGAGAGAAAGAGAATAATTATCCTCTCAAGAGACGTCCTTGGGGACCAGCCAACCTCCTTTATCCTGGAAATACTCAGAGATAAAAACCCCTCCGAGGCCGAGGACCTGGCTCATCAGAGGTTAGAGCCTCGACCTGTGAATTCAGGAGGGTCCCGGGTTCGATTCCCGGTCAAGGGCATGGGCCTTGGGTGGCTGAGGGCACATCCCCAGTGGGGGGCGTGCAGGAGGCAGCCGGTCGGTGATTCTCATCTTTCCTATTTCTCTCTCTTTTCTTCTTTGAAATAAATAAAAAAAATATGTGTGTTTTGTTTTTTGTTTTTTTTAAGAAAATTAAGATATAGAAACTCATCAGGAAAAGGACTGAAAAATCTGTTTTAAAAATAAAATAAAAATTAAAAAAATAAATGAAGCCCTGGCTGCTGTGGCTCAGTGGGCAGAGCGTCGGCCTGCGGACGGAAGGGTCCCGGGTTCGATTCCCGGTCAAGGGCATGGGCCTGGGTGGCTGAGGGCACATCCCCAGTGGGGGGCGTGCAGGAGGCAGCTGGTCGATGATTCTCTCTCATCATTGATGTTTCTAGCTCTCTGTCCCTCTCCCTTCCTCTCTGTAAAAAATCAATACAATATATATATTTTTAAAAAATAAAATAAATAAAATGTAAGAATCCTTTCTATGAAAAGAGAGAGAGAGAGAGAGAGAGAGAGAGAGAGAGAGAGAGAGAGAAAGTAAAACGAGGCAGGTGACTTGAGAATATTTCTGTCTTGTCCAGCTGTGTCTGTGTGTGTGTGTTTGCTTGTTAACCGACCTCGGACGATATATTTTTCCATTGATTTTTAGAGAGAGTGGAAGGGAGGGGTGCAGAGAGAGAGAGAGAGAGAGAGAGAAAGAGCGAGAGGGAGAGAAACATTGATGTGAGAGAGACGCAGCGATTGGCTGCCTCCCGAGCAGGCCCAGACCAGGGAGGGCCCAGGATGGACCTGCAACCCAGGTCCATGCCCTGGACCGGGAATCGAACCTGGGACCTTTCCGTCCGCAGGCCGAGGCTCTATCCACAGAGCCACACCGGCCAGGGCTTTGTGTTATTTATTTTATTTTATTTTATTTTATTTTATTTTATTTTATTTTATTTTATTTTATTTATATATATTTTTTATATTTTATTGATTTTTCATAGAGAGGGATAGAGAGTTAGAAACATCGATGAGAAAGAATCATCGATCAGCTGCCTCCTGCACGCCCCCCACTGGGCATGTGCCCGCCACCAAGGTCCATGCCCTTGACCAGGAATCGAACCCGAGACCCTTCAGTCCGCAGGCCGACACTCTATCCACTGAGCCAAACTGGTTTTGGCTGTGTTTTATTTTTTTTTTTAATCAATAAAATAACCAAAACCGGTGCGGCTCAGTGGGTAGAGCCGTCGGCCTGCGGACGGAAGGGTCCCGGGTTCGATTCCCGGTCAAGGGCATGGACCTCGGTGGCTGAGGGCACATCCCCAGTGGGGGGCGTGCAGGAGGCGGCGGATGGATGATTCTCTCCCCTCCATGTTTCTCTCTCTCCTCTCCCTTCCTCTCTGTACAAAATCAATAAAATATATTTTAAAAAAAATAATAATAAAGGAACTTGAATGCCACCCTACGTAAAGCTAAGCACCCAAGACTGCAGGCAATTGGGGGGCGGGGGCTGGGCAAGGCCAGGGCGTCACCCCAAAACCGTCCCTCCTCCCCGGGATGGCTCCTGTCAGACAGGCCCCCCAGTCTCTGCGGACACATACGTTTTGGGGTTCAGTCCATGCCCAGGGGGGCTGTAGTTTCAGCCTCAAACGTGCGGGGCACCCTGCCTGAAAGCCTGATTCTTTTGGGGGTTCTCTCCTTCCTGGGACGAGGGGGTCCCCAAGTTTTTGAGCCTCTTGGGGCGCCTCGTCCGGGCCACAGACTCCAGACACCTCCGGGTCCCCCCCAAAATTCCATCCTCTCCCCCTTGGCGGGTCCTGGCCACCCGTGTCCCCCTCCAACGCGCACGCGCCTCTCCCCCCCCCCCCCCAATAACGCAGCGCTGAGTGTCTGCGGGGATTCGGGGGGCCCCTCTCTGGAAGGTCCCCCCACACATGGCCTCTGGTGGCAGCGTTTGGCGCTTCATTTTCCCCAAGGCGCTCCTGGCTGGGAGGCTGGGGGGCTGGGGGGACTGTCCCCTAGGAATTGGGGTCCCACGAGGAATTTCGGGGCGAAAACGGGGTGCAGGAGGTAGGCCCTCATGTCCCCCTGACCACACACAGCCCCCTGCAGCCTCTGGCTGCGTCCTGCGCCCCCCAAGGGGGCTCCAGAGGGATGGCGGGGGGCAGCAGGTCGTGCGCGCCCGGATGCGCGCATGGTTTCCACGAACTTGGGGCTCCTAATCCTCGGACCCCCCCCCCCCCCGCCAGCCTCCGGAGGGGGCTCCGGGCTCCATCTCTTCGCCCTGAAGGCCGTGGGCAGGCAGGTGGCCGTGGCCGTGGCGGGAGGGGGCGGGAGCGCGCGTAACGGGCGTTGGAGAGGTTTGGAGAGGGGAGGGGGGCCTCTCCGGCCGCGCGCGCGCCACCCAGCCTCAGGAGGGCACTCGGGGCCCCTCTCCTCGCCCTGACGGCCACGGGCAGTGGAACCAGTGGGCGCGAGAGGGATGGAGAGGTTTGGGGAGGTGTGTGTGTGTGTGGGGGGGGGGGGGGGGGGAAGCGAGCTCTCCGGCCACGAGCGCGCGCCTCCTGTCCCCGAACTTGGGAACACCCCCTCCTCGGACACCCTCCCCCCAGCCCCACCTCCTCGCCCTGAAGGTCACGGGCAGGCGGGCAGGTGGAACCAGCGGGCGCGCGCGAGTTGGAGATGTTTGGGGAGATTGGGGGTGGGGGTGGGGGCTCTCCGGACGCGCGCGCGCGCCTCCTGTCCCCAGAGTTGGGGATCCCCGTCTTCGGACACCCCCCAGCCTCCGGAAGGGGCTCAGGGCTTGTCTCCTCGCCCTGAAAGCCGTGGCCAGGCAGGTGGCCGTGGCGGGAGGGGGGGGGGAGGGCGGGAGCGCGCGTAACGGGCTTTGGACAGGTTTGAGATGGGGCGGGGGGGCTCTCCTTCCCCGATGTTGGGGAGCCCCCTCCTCGGACACCCCCAGCCCCCGCTGGGGACTCACCAGCTCCGTCTGCTCCCCCTGAAGGTCACAGCGGGTGCAATCCGTGGCCGGGAGCGGGCGTAACGGGCGTTGGGGAGCTTTGGGGAGGGGCGGGGGCTCTCGGGCCTTGCGCGCGCGCCTCCTGTCCCCAAACCTGGGGACACCCCCTCCTCGGACACCCCGCTATCCCACTCTAGCCTCAGGAGGGGGCTCACTGGCTCCGTTTCCTCGCCCTGAAGGCCACAGCAGGTGGAATCAGCGGGCGCGCGCGAATTGGGGAGGTTTGGGGAGGGGCGGGGGGGGGGAGCTCTCCGGCCGCGCGCGCGCGCCTCCTGTCCCCAAACCTGGGGACACCCCCTCCTCGGACACCCCTCTACCCCACTCTAGCCTCAGGAGGGGGCTCACTGGCTCCGTTTCCTCGCCCTGAAGGCGCAATGGGGACGTTTGGGGACGGAGGGGG
>OY882880.1:5639159-5651659 GCA_963693515.1 Pipistrellus nathusii
CCTCTCCCTTCCTCTCTGACCTCCATCCTATAGAATAAAAGCCTAATATGCTAAGTGTCTGGTTGACCAGTCGGCCGATCCACCAATCAAAGCGTCACATGCTAATGATATGCTAATGATATGCTAAATCCGCTCAAACGCTCGCTATGACGTGCACTGACCACCAGGGGGCAGACAGCCGACAGGTCGACCGGTCGCTATGACGTGCACTGACCACCAGGGGGCAGACAGCCGACCGGCCAACCGGTCGCTATGATGTGCACTGACCACCAGGGGGCACAGTCAACCGGCCAACCGGTCGCGATGACGTGCACTGACCACCAGGGGGCAGACAGTCGACCGGCCGACGGTCGCTATGACGTGCACTGACCACCAGGGGCAGAAAGCCGACCGGCCGACGGTCGCTATGACGTGCACTGACCACCAGGGGGCAGACAGCCGACCGGCCGACCAGTCGCTATGACGTGCACTGACCACCAGGGGGCAGACAGTTGACCGGCCGACCAGTCGCTATGACGTGCACTGACCACCAGGGGCAGAAAGTCGACCGGCCGACGGTCGCTATGACGTGCACTGACCACCAGGGGGCAGACAGCCGACCGGCCGACCAGTCGCTATGACGTGCACTGACCACCAGGGGGCAGACAGTCGACCGGCCGACGGTCGCTATGACGTGCACTGACCACCAGGGGGCAGACAGCCGACCGGCCGACCAGTCGCTATGACGTGCACTGACCACCAGGGGGCAGACAGCCGACCGGCCGACCGGTCGCTATGACGTGCACTGACCACCAGGGGGCAGACAGCCGACCGGCAGACAGGTCGCTATTACGTGCACTGACCACCAGGGGGCAGACAGTCGACCGGCCGACGGTCGCTATGACGTGCACTGACCACCAGGGGGCAGACAGCCGACCGGCCGACCAGTCGCTATGACGTGCACTGACCACCAGGGGGCAGACTCTCAGTCCAGGAGCAGGAACCACGGGCATGGGAACCCGGAACAGACGGGTGAATCTCAGAGGGCGATTGGGGCGAGGAGGGTGGGGGGAAGGTGGGGAGAGATTAACCAAAGATCTTATATGCGGACGACAGGCCGGTGCGCGAAATTCCTGCAGGGGGCGGTGTCTCTCACAATCCAGGCCTGATCGCCCCCAACTGCCCTCCCCTGCAGGCCTGGTTGCCCCCAACTGCCCTCCCCTGCAGGCCTGGCCGCCCCCAACTGCCCTCCCCTGCAGGCCTGTCGTAGGCAGCCATCTTGTGAGGACGCGATGGCCAATTTGCATATCCCCTCTTCCTTCCTAAAAAAAAAAAAAGGCTCCTCCATAGACACAGGACATGGGAAAGGGGCTCACGAGGGAGGGATGACACATGAACTTTGTTTTTATTAATTAAAAAAAAATATATATTTTTTTTTATTGATTTTTTTTTTTTTTTTTACAGAGAGGAAGAGAGAGGGAGAGAGAGTTAGAAACATCGATGATGTGAGAGAATCTTTGATCCGCCGCCTCCTGCACGCCCCCCACTGGGGATGTGCCCTCAGCCACCCAGGCCCATGCCCTTGACCGGGAATCGAACCCGGGACCCTTCCGTCCAGCAGGCCGATGATGCTCTATCCACTGAGCCACACCGGTTTAGGCTGAACTTTGTGTTTGTTTGTTTTTTTAATTAAAAAAAACCCATTATTATTATATTTTAAATTTATTTTATTGATTTTTTTTTTACAAAGAAGGATAGAGAGCTGGAGGCCTATACCATGATGAGCCACGAGGTGGCGCTCCCACACAAGAAAAAAAGTGCAGGCTCAGCTTTGCAGCCTGAAAATAGATTTTTGTTTTGTTTTTGTTTTTTAAAATATATTTTATTGATTTTTTTCTTTTTACAGAGGAAGGGAGAGGGAGAGAGAGCTAGAAACATCGACGATGAGAGAGAAACATCGACCAGCCGCCTCCTGCACGCCCCCCACTGGGGAGGTGCCCTCAGCCACCAAGGCCCATGCCCTTGACCGGGAATCGAACCCGGGACCCTTCCGTCCGCAGGCCGAGGCTCTACCCACTGAGCCACACCGGTTTCGGCCAACTCTCTCTCTCTATCTCTTCGCTCCCCTCCCCTCTCTCTAAAAGTCAATAAAAACATATATATATTTTTTAAAAAAAGATATTGAAACCATAAGATTTCACAGGATGGATGGATGGATGGATGGATGGATGGATGGATGGATGGATGGATGGATGGACAGATAGAAGGATGGATTGGTGGATGGATGGATGAGTGGATGGATGGATGGATGGATGGGTAAGTTGATGGATGGATGGATGGATGGATGGATGGATGGATGGATGGATGGATGAGTGGATAGATGAATGGATGGACAGATAGAAGGATGGATGGATGGATGAGTTGATGGATGGATGGATGGGTGGATGATGATTGGATAAGTGGATGGATGGATGGGTGGATGGATGGATCGATGTATGGGTGGATGGGTGGATGGATGGATGGGTGGATGGATGGATGGATAGGTGGATGGGTGGGTGGATGGATCTATGGATGGATGAATGAGTGGATGGATGGATGGATGGATAAGTGGATGGATGGATGGGTGGATGGATAAGTCGATGGATGGATGGATGGATGGATGGATGGACGAATGGATGGACAGATAGAAGGATGGATGGATGGATAAGTGGATGGATGGATGGATGGATGGATGGATGGACGAATGGATGGACAGATAGAAGGATGGATGGATGGATAGATGAATGGATGGATAGATAGAAGGATGGATGGATGGGTGGATGGATGGATGGACAGATAGAAGGACGGATGGATGGATGAGTGGATGGATGGATGGATGGATGGATGGATGGATGGGTGGATGGATAAGTGGATGGATGGATGGATGTATGGGTGGATGGATGGGTGGATGGATGGATGGGTGGATGGATGGATGGGTGGATGGATGGGTGGATGGATGGATGGGTGGATGGATGGGTGGATGGATGGATGGGTGGATGGATGGGTGGGTGGGTGGGTGGGTGGATGGATGGATGGGTGGATGGGTGGATGGATGGGTGGGTGGATGGATGGAGGGAGGGATGGGTGGATGGATGGGTGGATGGGTGGATGGGTGGATGGATGGGTGGATGGATGGGTGGGTGGATGGATGGGTGGGTGGATGGATGGGTGGATGGATGGGTGGGTGGATGGATGGGTGGATGGATGGGTGGGTGGATGGATGGAGGGAGGGATGGGTGGATGGATGGGTGGATGGGTGGATGGGTGGATGGATGGATGGATGGGTGGGTGGATGGATGGGTGGATGGATGGATGGATGGATGGATGGGTGGATGGGTGGATGGGTGGGTGGATGGATGGATGGATGGGTGGATGGATGGATGGATGGATGGATGGATGGATGGATGGATGGATGGGTGGATGGGTGGGTGGATGGGTGGGTGGATGGATGGATGGATGGGTGGATGGATGGATGGGTGGATGGATGGATGGATGGGTGGGTGGATGGATGGGTGGATGGATGGATGGATGGATGGGTGGATGGATGGGTGGATGGATGGGTGGATGGATGGGTGGATGGATGGGTGGGTGGATGGATGGAGGGAGGGATGGGTGGATGGATGGGTGGATGGATGGATAAGTGGATGGATGGATGGATGGATGGATGGGTGGATGGATGAACGAGATGGAATTCCTTCAGCAGCGACAGACGAGGGTCGGGTTCGGGTGCGAGATGTTCTCCTCGCCGTGAAGGCTGTGGCTTCAGACGCGCTCGGGCTCTGGAAGGGGAAACAGGGCCGTGAAGACGTCACAAGCGGAGAAAGAGAAAAACCCTACAGACCGGCCGGTGTGGCTCAGTGGTCAGAGCCTCGGCCTGGGGACCGACGGGTCCCGGGTTCGAATCCCCGGTCAAGGGCATGGGCCTCGGTGGCTGCGGGCACATCCCCCCCAGTGGGGGGCGTGCAGGAGGCGGCGGATGGATGTTTCTCTCTCGTCATCGATGTTTCTGACTCTCTCTCTCTCTCTCCCTTTCTCTCTGTAAGAAAAAAATCAATAATATATATTTTTTTTTTAAAAAAAACACAGAACGTGAATAGAAGGGATTCGAACTCACCGCTCGGCCTCAGGGCATTCCTTTCTTTCTTGCGCAAGGAGTAGCGGGAGGCCACCCCGGCCAGCGTCGCCAGGATGGCGATGAGGCCGGACACAATCTTTATCACCTTTATGCCTGCGAGAGGGGAGGACCCGCGTGAATAAACAGCAAGGAGACAAGGAGAACGTGGATTCTTTCTTTCTCTCTCTCTCTCTCTCTCTCTCTCTTTTTAATATATTTTTATTATTGATATTATTTTTATTTTTTATTATTTTATATTTTATATAAAATATAAAATAATAAATATAAAATAAAATATAAAATAAAACTATTTTATATTTTATTTTATAAATATAAAATAAAACTATTTTATATTTTATTTTATAAATATAACATAAAACTATTTTATATTTTATTTTATAAATATAACATAAAACTATTTTATCTTTTTATTATTTTATTATTATTTTAACAGAGAGAAAGGGAGAGAGAGAGAGAGAGAGAGCGAGCTAGAAACATGAATAAGAGAGAGAAACATCCATCCGCCGCCTCCTGCACGCCCCCCCACTGGGGATGTGCCCTCAGCCACCAAGGCCCATGCCCTTGACCGGGAATCGAACCCGGGACCCTTCCGTCTGCAGGCCGACGCTCTATCCATTGAGCCAAACCAGTTTCGGCTTTTTCTTTTTTTAAAAATTAAAATATATTTATTTTATTGATTTTTTTTTTTTTTTTTTTTTTTTTACAGAGAGGAAGGGAGAGGGAGAGAGAGCTAGAAACACCGATGATGAGAGAGACACATCCGTCCACCGCCTCCTGCGCGCCCCCCACAGGGGATGTGCCCACAACCAAGGTCGTCTGTCTGCCCCCTGGTGGTCAGTGCACGTCATAGCGACTGGTCGGCCGGTCGACTGTCTGCACTCAGGTCCCTCCATAGAATCTGTTATTTTAGCCGGAACCGGTGTTGCTCAGTGGGCAGAGCGTCGGCCTGCGGACGGAAGGGTCCCGGGTTCGATTCCCGGTCAAGGGCATGGGCCTGGGTGGCTGAGGGCACATCCCCAGTGGGGGGCGCGCAGGAGGCGGCTGGTCGATGTTTCTCTCTCATCACGTTTCTAGCTCTCTATCTATCCCTCTCTCCTCCTCTCTGTAAAAAAAATCAATAAAGATATATTTTTTAAAATTTATAAAATAAAATGATATAAATAAAATGAAATATAAAATACATGTACGATAAAATAGAAAATAAAAATAAGACGGAATGTGATATGAAACAAAATATAAAATACAATAAAATATACGTAATAAAATAAATAACAATAAAAAACATAAAATGATAAAATAAAATAAAAAATATAAAGTAAAACAATATTAAACAAAATAAAATATAAAATAAAACGATGTAAATAAAATGTGATTTAAGATATAACATAAATAAAATAAAATTATATAAATAAAATGAAATATGAAATAAATGTAAAATAAAATATAAAATAAATAAAACGGAATGTAATATAAAGCAAAATATAAAACAATATAAAATATATATAATAAAGTAAATAACAATAAAAACAAAATAATAAATTAAAATTAATACAAACTAAAACAATACTAAACAAAATAAAATATAAACTAAAAACGATGTAAATAAAAAATGTGATATAAGATATAACATAAATAAAATAAAATGATATAAATAAAGTGAAATATGAAATACATGTATAATAAAATATAAAATAAATAAAACAGAATGTAATATAAAACAAAGTATAAAATACAATGAAATATACATAATAAAAGAAATAACAATGAAAAACATAAAATAAAATCAAATCCATACACACGAAAACAATACTAACCAAAATAAAATATAAACTAAAAACGATGTAAATAAAACAAAATGTGATGTAAGATATAACATAAATAAAATAAAATGATATAAGTAAAATGAAATATAAAATAAAATAAATGTAAAATAAAATATAAGATAAATAAAACAGAATGTAATATAAAACAAAATATAAAACAAAATAAAATAGATATAATAAAATAAATAAAAATAATAAAATAAAATCCATACAAACGAAAACAACACTAACCAACATAAAATATAAAATAAAACAAAATGTGATATAAGCTATAACCTAGAATATCCTATCAAACAACACGATTAAAATAATGGGGTGCGGTGGGGAGAGAAGGACACGGAGGTGAGGACCTTCTTTTTACGTTTGTTTGTTTTGCTGTTGTTTTCAAATATATTTCATTGATTTTTTTTTTTAGTTAAAAAAAATCAATAAAATATATTTCATTTTTTCATAAAAGAAAATATTCTAAAATAAAATAAAATACATTTATATTTTAGGCAGCGGATGGAGGTGTCTCTCTCATCCATCTTTCTGGCTCTCTCTCACTTCCTCTCTGTAAAAAAAAAAAAATCAACAATATATATATATATATGTTTTTTTTTAAAGGTAATATGCTAATTAGACCGTCAGACCTTCTGGACATCCTTCCGAACAAAAGGTGGGGAGATTCCCCCATCCCAGCCTCTCCCACAGGGGCCTTGGGGCTCCCATGATCCCCTGCTTTCCCCCCCTCCCCCACCCCCTTCTGGTCAGAGTCCCCCCCACCCACCCACCCACCCCCCCCGCACACCTGTCTGGGTCCTGAGCGTGGACCTGGGCCGGACGCGTCCACCATCCTGGTCACTGAGGTGACCTTTGGGGTGAGAGAGAGAGAGAGAGAGCGTTGCTCAGTGGTCAGAGCGGCCGCCGTAGGAGCCCAGGAGGGTCCCGGGTTCGATTCTCCCCGGGTCCAGGGCACAGGCCCCCGGGGTGGCGGGCTCCCATCCCCGACCAGCAGGGGGCGCGCGGGAGGCAGCTGGTCAGTGATTCATTCTCTCTCTCTCTCTCTCTCTCTCTCTCTCTCTCTCTCTCTCTCTGTCTCTCTCTCCCTCTCTCTTTCTATCCATATAAATATATATTTTTAAACAAAACATAAAAAAATAAAATGAAATTGAACCAGGCCGGTGTGGCCCCGTGGTTGAGCGTCGACCTGTGAACCAGGAGGGTCCCGGGTTCGATTCCCGGTCAAGGGCACAAGCCCCGGGTGGCGGGCTGTATCTCCAACCAGCAGGGGGCGCGCAGGAGGCAGCCAGTCTGTGATTCTCTCTCCTCGTGGATGTTTCTCTCTTTCCATCACTTTCTGAGATAGCTAGCTAGCTAGCTAGCTAGCTAGCTAGCTAGATAGATAGATAGATAGATAGATAGATAGATAGATGATAGAGATAGATAGATAGGTAGATGATAGATATAGATGATAGGTAGATAGATATAGAGTTCTACATTGCCTGGATATATAGATAGATGGTAGATAGATAGATAGATAGATAGATACATGATAGAGATAGATAGATAGGTAGATAGAAAGAAAGAAAGATAGATAGATAGATGATAGATAGATAGATAGGTAAATGATAGATAGATAGATAGATAGATAGATAGATACATGATAGAGATAGATAGATAGGTAGATGATAGATATAGATGATAGGTAGATAGATATAGAGTTCTACATTGCCTGGATATGTAGATAGATAGATAGATAGATAGATAGATAGATAGATAGATATAATTTATAGAGTTCTACCTTGCCTGGATGGATGGATGGATGGATAGATAGATGATAGAGATAGATAGATAGATAGATAGATAGATAGATAGATATACAGATAGATATACAGTTAGATAGATAGATGATAGATAGATAGATAGATAGATAGATAGACAGATAGATGGATAGAGAGAGAGATAGATAGAAAGATAGATATACAGATAGATAGATAGATAGATAGATGATAGAGATAGATAGATAGATAGATAGATAGATGATAGATAGAAGATAGATGATAGATATACAGATAGATAGATGATAGATAGATAGATAGATAGATAGATATACAGATAGATAGATAGATATACAGATAGATAGATAGATAGATAGATATACAGATAGATAGATATACAGATAGATAGATAGATGATAGAGATAGATAGATAGATAGATAGATAGATAGATAGACAGATAGATGGATAGAGAGAGAGATAGATAGAAAGATAGATATACAGATAGATAGATAGATGATAGAGATAGATAGATAGATAGATAGATGATAGATAGAAGATAGATGATAGATATACAGATAGATAGATGATAGATAGAAGATAGATGATAGATATACAGATAGATAGATGATAGATAGATAGATAGATAGATGGATAGATAGATAGATAGATAGATATGATAGATGATGGAGAGATGGATAGATAGATAGACAGACAGATGGATAGACAGACAGATAGATGGATGGATAGATAGATAAATAGATAGATGATAGAGATAGATATACAGATAGATACATAGAAAGATATACAGATGATGGATGGATGGATAGATGATAGAGATAGATAGATAGGTAGATAGATATACAGATAGATAGATGATAGATAGATAGGTAGATAGATAGATATGATGGATGGATGGATGGACAGATGGATGGACAGATAGAGGATAGATAGAAGATAGATGATAGAGTTCTACATCGCCTGCTCAGCATGGCTCAGTGGTTGAGCGCCAACCTAGGAACCAGGAGGTTCAGGGTTCGATTCCCGATCAAGGGCACAGGCCCGAGTTGTGGGCTCCGTCCCCAGCAGGGGGCGTGCGGGAGGCGGCCGGTCCCTGGTTCTCTCTCCTCGTGGATGTTTCTCTCTCTCTCTCTCTCTCTCTCTCTCTCTCTCTCTCTCCCTCCCTTTCTCTTCCTCTCTGAAATCAATTAAAAATATTTTTGGCCGAAACCGGGGTGGCTCAGTGGGCAGAGCGTCGGCCTGCTGGACGGAAGGGTCCCGGGTTCGATTCCTGGTCAAGGGCATGGACCTGGGTGGCTGAGGGCACATCCCCAGTGGGGGGCGTGCAGGAGGCAGCTGATGGATTTGTCTCTCTCACCATCAATGTTTCTGGCTCTCTGTCCCTCTCCCTTCCTCTCTGTAAAAAAAAATAATAAAAAAAAATAAAATAAAATACATATATTTTTCTTAAAAAATTAAAGGAGCCCAAATAGTCCTCGTTCTTACCTTGTCCGTCCGGGTAGCCAGGCGGGGAGCGAGGCTGCAGGGGCACCTGGGTCCCCGGGGAGAGGCCTGTGGGGGAGACGCCGAGGGGCAATGGATGGAGCTAAGGGCCCCCCCTCCAACCAGGAACCGATCGCACAAAACACAGCCGCCCGGGGTGCGGGCTCCGTCCCCGGCCAGCAGGGGGCGTGCGGGCGGCGGCCGGCCCATGATCCCCTCCCCTCGTGGGTGTTTCTCTCTCCCTCTCCCTCTCCCTTCCTCTCTGACATCCATCCTATAGGATAAAAGCCTAACGTGCTACGTGTCCCGTCGGCCGTTCGTCCAATCGAAGCATCGCAGGCTAATGATATGCTAATGATATGCTAATGATATGCTAATGATATGCTAATGATATGCTAATGATATGCTAATGATATGGTAATGATATGGTAATGATAGGCGAAGGCCGCTCAATGGTGGACGTGCACTGACCACCAGGGGGCAGACAGCCAACCGACCGACCAGTTGCTATGACGTGCACTGACCACCACGGGGCAGACAGCCGACCGGCCGACCGGTCGCTATGACGTGCACTGACCACCAGGGGGCAGACAGCCGACCAGCCGACCGGTTGCTATGACGTGCACTGACCACCAGGGGGCAGACAGTCGACCGGTTGACCGGTATTATGACGTGCACTGACCACCAGGGGGCAGACAGCCGACCGGCCGACCGGTCGCTATGACGCGCACTGACCACCAGGGGGCAGACAGCCGACTGGCCGACCGGTCGCTATGACGTGCACTGACCACCAGGGGGCAGACAGTTGACCGGCCGACCAGTCGCTATGACATGCACTGACCACCAGGGGGCAGACAGCCGACCGGCCGACCAGTCTCTATGACGTGCACTGACCACCAGGAGGCAGACAGCCAACCAGTCGCTATGACGCGCACTGACCACCAGGGGGCAGACAGCCGACCGGCTGACTGGTCGCTATGACGTGCACTGACCATCAGGGGCCAGACAGCCGACCGGCCGACCGGTCACTATGACGTGCACCGACCACCAGGGGGCAGACAGCCGACGGGTCCACCCGTCGCTATGACGTTTCAGCCCGATCCCCTGCCGGCCGGGCCGGGGGACCCCTCGGGGGCACGCATTCATGCACCGGGGCCTTTAGCGAAAATCTATTTCCTTAAAAAGAGACGGAAAAGGAAAACAAGAAAGAGAGACAGGCAGGAAGGAAGGCGGATTCTTACCGCCAACGCCATCACGCCTTCCGGGCTGCAGGGGGAGAGACAGGTTCAGCTCCCGGGAGATGCCTGCGGAGGACAGGACACCGGGTTTTTATTTTATTTTATTTATTTTTAAATGGATTTTACGGATTTTTTTTTTTACAGAGAGAAAGGGCGACCAGGCCTGCAGGGGAGGGCAGTTGGGGGTGACCAGGCCTGCAGGGGGGGCAGTTGGGGGCGACCAGGCCGGCAGGGGAGGGCAGTTGGGGGCGACCAGGCCTGCAGGGGAGGGCAGTTAGGGGCAACCAGGCCTGCAGGGGAGGGCAGTTGGGGGTGACCAGGCCTGCAGGGGAGGGCAGTTGGGACGACCAGGCCTGCAGGGGGGGCAGTTGGGGGCGACCAGGCCGGCAGGGGAGCGGTTAGAGGGACGTCCGACTGCCCTCTAGGGTCCCCATTGGAGAGGGTGCAGGCTGGGCTGAGGGACACACACTCCCACCACCACACCCACCTCATGAATATTCTGCACCGGGCCTCTTGTATGCTAATGACATGCTAATGATATGCTTACAATATGCTAATGATATGCTAATGATTTGCTAAGGAACCTCAACCACTCGGTATGACGTGCACTGACCACCAGGGGGCAGACAGCCAACCGGCCGACCAGTCGCTATGACGTGCACTGACCACCAGGGGCAAACAGTTGACCGGCCAGCCAGTCGCTATGACGCGCACTGACCACCAGGGGGCGGGCGCTCCGACCAGCAGGCCAGCTTGCCGCTGGGGTCCGGCCGATGGGGACTGAGCGAGACGGGCCGGACGCGCCCTGGAGCCCCCCCTCGGTCCCTCCCCGGCCGGTCCACCTCCCCGTCCCCCCCCGCAATAGTCCCCGTTCTTACCTCCTCCTTGCCCTTGACCGGGAGTCGAACCCGGGACCCTTCTGTTCCCAGGAAGGAGGGGGAGGTATCCGGGGCGGCTTCGGCCTGGGATCGCGGTTTGTGGAGAGTCGCCTAGGGGGAGGGAGGACGCTAAGGTGACCCTCCAACCAGGAACCGACCGCACAAAACACAGCCGCCCGGGGTGCGGGCTCCGTCCCCGGCCAGCAGGGGGCGTGCGGGCGGCGGCCGGCCCATGATTCCCGCTCCCCGTGGGTGTTTCTCTCTCCCTCTCCCTCTCCCTTCCTCGCTGACATCCATCCTATAGGATAAAAGCCTAACGTGCTCCGTGTCCCGTCGTCCGTTCGTCCAATCGAAGCATCGCAGGCTAATGATATGCTAATGATATGATAATGATATGCTGATGATATGCTAATGATATGCTAATGATATGCTAAGGCTGCTCAACCGCTCGCTATGATGTGCACTGACCACCAGGGGGCAGACAGCCGACCGATCGAGTAGCTGTTATGATGTGTGTTGACCACCAGGGGCAGACACACACACACACACACACACAGATATATACACACACATATACACACAGACACACACACAGGTATATACACAGACACACACACACATATATACACAGACACACACAAATATACACACACAGATATATACACACACATATACACAGACACACACATATACACACAGACACACACATATAGACACAGACACATACCCATATACACACACAGAGAGACACACAGATACAGACACACGTACAGACACACACAGAGACACCGACACACACACAGAGAGACACAAATACACACCAAAGCACACACCCATAGACATACAGACACACACAGAGAGAGACACACACACAGATACAGACACACACACAGGCACACACAGAGACACACAGACACATAGACACACACACATAGACACACATAGAGACTCACACAGACACAGACACACAGACACAGACACACAGACACACACAGAGACACACACAAACATACACACAGACACACTCAGACACACACAGTCACACACACACACAGACACACACACACAGACACACACACAGGCACACAGACACATGCACACATAGACACACAGACATACAGACACATAGACACACAGACACACAGAC
>OY882880.1:5656659-5659159 GCA_963693515.1 Pipistrellus nathusii
CTCTCTTTCTCTCCTCTCTCTTCTCTCTTTCCTCTCTCTCTCTCTGTTTCTCTCTCTCTCCCTCTCTCTCCTCTCTCTTCTCTCTTTCCTCTCTCTCTCTCTCTCTCTCTCTCTCTCTCTCTTTCTCTCTCTGTCTCTCTCTCTGTTTCTCTCTCTCTCTGTTTCTCTCTCTCACTCACTCTCTCTCTCTCTCTCTGTCTCTCTCTCTCTCTGTTTTTCTCTCTCTCTGCTTTTCTCTCTCTCTTTCTCCTCTCTCTCTCTTTCTCTCTCTTTCCTCTCTCTCTCCCTCTCTCTCTCCTCTCTCTTCTCTCTTTCCTCTCTCTCTCTCTCTCTCTCTCTCTCTCTCTCTCTCTCTCTCTCTCTTTCTCTGTCTCTCTCTCTGTTTCTCTCTCTCTCTCTCTCTCTCTCTCTCTCTCTCTCTCTCTCTCTCTCCCCCTCCCCCCCCGAAATCAACACAAACATGTTTATTTATTTTCTCCCCCGGCAACTGGGCGGACTCTCCGAACCTCCGTCACGTTCTCTCTCTATTTTTTG
This sequence comes from Pipistrellus nathusii, assembly GCA_963693515.1. Lineage (NCBI taxonomy): Eukaryota > Metazoa > Chordata > Mammalia > Chiroptera > Vespertilionidae > Pipistrellus > Pipistrellus nathusii. The sequence continues at coordinate 5,657,194 of OY882880.1, forward strand.
GGCGGAAACAATCACGTTTCCGGAAAACCCCGTCTCCATGGAGACGGAGGCAACAGAACGACGGAGTCCGGCCTGAGTCACAGCCGCCAGCCCAGGCGGGGCGGGCGGGGCAGGGCCTGCATCCTGGGGCCTCCCCCCCTTTCCTCTCTCTCTCTCTCTCTCCCTCTCTCTCTCCCTCTCTCTCTCTCCCTCTGTCTCTTTCTGTCTCTCTGTCTCTCCCTCTCTCTCTCTTTCGTTTCTATCTTTCTTTCTCTCCCTCTTTCTCTCTTTTTTCTCTCTTTTCTCTCTCTCTCTCTCTTTTCTCTCTCACTCTCTCTCTCTTTCTTTCGTTTCTATCTTTCTCTCTCTCTTTCTCTCTTTTCTCTCTCTTTTCTCTCTCTCTCTCTCTCTCTCTCTCTCTCTCTCTCTCTCTCTTTTCTCTCTCTCTCTTTCTTTCGTTTCTATCTTTTTCTCTCTGTCTCCCTCTCTCTCTCTCTTCTCTCTCTCTCTCTCTCTCTCTCTCTCTCTCTCTCTCTCTCTCTCTCTCCATCTCTCTCTCTCTTTTCTCTCTCGGGAGTGGAGAGAATCTTGGGGGGCCGTCTGGGGTGGGAGGGGGGGCCTTGGGGAGGGGCGCACGTGGTTGGAGGCGGTTTTGGGGCGTCGTCCGGGGTTGGAGGGGATTTTTGGGGGGTGTCCGGGGTGTGAGGGGGTATCGGGGAGCCGCCCGGGGTTGGAGGGGATTTTGGGGGGCCCCCGAGGTGGGAGGGGGTTGTGGGGGGCCCCCGAGGTGGGAGGGGGTTGTGGGGCGCGGCCGGGGATGGAGGGAAGGCTGTGGAGGTACATGGGATGGGAGGGGGTTTGGGGGGGCCCCTGGGGGTGGAAGGCGGTTTTGGGGTGTCGCCCGGGGTGCGAGGGGGTTTTGGGGGGTCTCCGGGGTTGAAGGCGGTTTTGGGGTGTCGCTCGGGGTGCGAGGGGATTTTGAGGGACCCCCGGGGTTGAAGGGGGTTTTGGGGGACCCCCGGGGTTGAAGGGGGTTTTGGGGTGTCGCCCGGGGTTGAAGTGGGTTTTGGGGGACCCCCGGGGTTGAAGTGGGTTTTGGGGGACCCCCGCGGTTGAAGGGGGTTTTGGGGGACCCCCGGGGAGGGACGGGGTCTCGGGGCGGGGGGGGCCGCCCAGAGTTGAAGGGGCGCAGACAGACCTCACAGGCTGCCCGGCCCCGCCCTTGGGCTCCCCTGGCGCCGGCTCCGCCCCGGGGCGGGGTTCGGGGCGGGGTTTGGGGTGTGGGCAGGGTTTGGGGGGACAGAGGGGCGGGTGGGGCCGGTCCGGGACTCTCAGGACCTCGCCATGGCGCGCTGGGCCGTCCGCGCGCTCCTGTCCGCCGGCCTCCTGGGCGCGCTGGTGTCCGGACAAGGTGATGGGGGCCCCTGACATGTTGGGGGGCCCTTGGGGTGTGTGTGGGGCTCACCGGGTCCCCCCGAAACCCCCCCGGACGGGCCAATGGCGCTCAGGGCGGGAGGAACTGCTGAGCAAGAGAACTGGGTGGGGAGGGGTTTTGGGGACACGCACGCGGCTGCAGAGGGTTTTGGGGGGGCCCCGGGGGGAGAGGGGGTTCTGAGGGGGGCGCCCGGGGTTGACGGGGATTTTGGGGGGACGTCCTGGGTTGGGGGAATTTTGGGGGACCCCGGGGTTGGAGGCGGTTTTGGGGGGCGCACGCGGTTAGAGGGGTTTTGGGGGAGACGCCCGGGATTGGAGAGAATCTTGGGGAGACGTCCGGGGTGGGAGGGGGCCTTTGGGAGAGGCTCTCGCGGTTGGAGGGGGTTTGGGGGCGTCGTCCGGGGTGGGAGGGGATCTTGGGGGGCGCAGGAAGTGGGAGGGGCCTTGGGGGGCCGCTCAGAGTTGAGGGTGGCGCAGTGGAGCGCGCGCGGTGGGAGGGGGCCTTGGTGAAGGGGCGCACGCGGTTAGAGGCAGTTTTGGGGGGTCGCCGCGC
>OY882880.1:5664159-5666659 GCA_963693515.1 Pipistrellus nathusii
ATAGTATTCATCATTATTAATTTTTATTTATCATTAAATTTTTATTAAAATTTTATTAATTTATTAATATTTTATGTATTATTATTTTTCATTTATTATTAATTTTCATTATTAATTTTTAAAATAATACTATTCATCATTATTAATTTTTATTTATTATTAATTTTTATTTCATTTTATGATTTAAAACAGATTTTTCAGTCCTTTTCCTGGTGAGTTTCTGTGTCTTAATTGGTTTTTTTTTTTTTTACACAAAAATATATTTTTATTGATTTCAAAGAGGAAGAGAGAGAGAGAGAGAGAAATAGTAAAGATGAGAATCACCGACCGGCTGCCTCCCGCACGCCCCCTCCTGGAGAGGATGGAGCCCACAACCCCGGGGCCTGTGCCCCTGACCGGGAATCGAACCCGGGACCCTTCGCTCTGCAGGACGGCGTTCTACCCACTGAGCCACACCGGCCGGCTGGGGGGGAGGGGGCTGCAGGGATCCATTGCAATGGGCGGGGCCAGCTGCTGTTTTTAAAGGGCCAGCCGCCCTTCCATTCCTGAGCAAGGCATGCTGGGAAGTGGTGACTCAAAAACTGCTGCTGCTGTCATGTGGCCACACTGCCTGTCACTCAACCGCCCCCCCCCCCGCCAGCCCCGCCCTCGGGAGGGGAGGGGCCAGACCGGAAACTGCCTGCCTGCCAGCCTGGCCCCGGCCGGTGTGGGTCAGTGGTTAGAGCGTCCGGCCCGCTGGACCTGAAGGGTCCCGGGTTCGATTCCCTCCCGGGTCAAGGGCACGGACCTGGGTTGTGGGTTCCATCCCCAGTAGGGGGCGTGCAGGAGGCGGCCGGTCCATGAGGCCCTGCTGGGATGGCTCAATGGTTAGAGCGCCAGACCCAAGGGTCCCGGGTTCGATTCCCTCCCGGGTTCGATTTCCTCCCGGGTCAGGGGCACGCGGACCTGGGTGGCGGGCTCCATCCCCAGTGGGGGGCGTGCGGGAGGCGGCCGGTCCATGAAGCTCTTGCTGGTGTGGCCTAGTGGTTAGAGCGCCCGCTGGACGGTCCGGGGTTCGATTCCCTCCCGGCTTGAGGGCGCGGACCTGGGTGGCGGGCTCCATCCCCAGTGGGGGGCGTGCAGGAGGCGGCCGGTCCATGAGGCCGAGGCCTGTGTGGGTCAGTGGTTAGAGCGTCCGGCCCGCTGGACCTAAAGGGTCCCGGGTTCGATTCCCTCCCGGGTCAAGGGCACGGACCTGGGTTGTGGGTTCCATCCCCAGTAGGGGGCGTGCAGGAGGCGGCCGGTCCATGAGGCCCTGGCCGGGAAGGCTCAATGGTTAGAGCGCCAGACCCAAGGGGTCCCGGGTTCGATTTCCTCCCGGGTCAGGGGCACGGACCTGGGTGGCGGGCTCCATCCCCAGTGGGGGGCGTGCGGGAGGCGGCCGGTCCATGAAGCTCTTGCTGGTGTGGCCTAGTGGTTAGAGCGCCCGCTGGACGGTCCCGGGTTTGATTCCCTCCCGGCTTGAGGGCGCGGACCTGGGTGGCGGGCTCCATCCCCAGTGGGGGGCGTGCAGGAGGCGGCCGGTCCATGAGGCCGTGGCCAGTGTGGGTCAGTGGTTAGAGCGTCCGCTAGACGGAAGGGTCCCGGGTTCGATTCCCTCCCGGCTTGAGGGCGCGGACCTGGGTGGCGGGCTCCATCCCCAGTGGGGGGCGTGCAGGAGGCGGCCGGTCCATGAGGCCGTGGCCAGTGCGGCTCAGTGGTTAGAGCGTCCTCTGGAGGGAAGGGTCCCGGGTTCGATTCCCTCCCGGGTCAAGGGCACGGACCTTGGTGGTGGGACCCATCGCCAGTAGGGGGCGTGCGTGCAGGAGGCAGCCGGTCCATGAGGCCGAGGCCGGTGTGGGTCAGTGGTTAGAGCGTCCGGCCCGCTGGACCTGAAGGGGTCCCGGGTTCGATTCCCTCCCGGGTCTAGGGCGCGGACCTGGGTTGTGGGTTCCATCCCCAGTAGGGGGCGTGCAGGAGGCGGCCGGTCCATGAGGCCCTGTCTGGGATGGCTCAATGGTAAGAGCGCCAGACCCAAGGGGTCCCGGGTTCGATTCCTTTCCGGGTACGATTCCCTCCTGGGTCAAGGGCGTGTACCCGGGTTGTGGGTTCGATCCCCAGTGGGGGGCGTGCGGGAGGCGGCCGGTCCATGAAGCTCTTGCTGGTGTGGCCTAGTGGTTAGAGCGCCCGCTGGACGGTCCCGGGTTCGATTCCCTCCCGGCTTGAGGGCGCGGACCCGGGTGGTAGGCTCCATCCCCAGTGGGGGGCGTGCAGGAGCCATCGATCCATAAAGCTCTTGCTGGTGTGGTCCAATGGTTAGAGCATCCACTGGAGCTAAGGGGTCCCGGGTTCGATTCCCTCCCGGGTCAAGGGCGCGGACCTGGGTGGCGGGCTCCATCCCCAGTAGGTGGTGTGCTGGAGGCAGCCGGTCCATGAGGCCCTGGCCGGTGTGGGTCAGTGGTTAGAGCGTCCGGCCTGCTGG
>OY882880.1:5670360-5682860 GCA_963693515.1 Pipistrellus nathusii
TGTGTGTGTTTGTGTGTGTCTGCGTGTGTCTCTGTGTCTGTGTGTTTGTCTCTGTGTGTGTGTGTGTGTGTGTGTTGGTGTGTGTGTCTCTGTGTGTGTGTCTTCCTTCCGCGTCGTCTGAGAAGGGGGTGAATTCAGATTTGCTGACCGGTCCTCTCTGTTGGGGGAAATTCTCTTTTCTCTTCTTTTTCATATTTTTCTTTATTGATTTTCCACCGAGAGGAAGGGAGAGGGAGGGACAGAGAGTCAGAAACATCGATGAGGAGAGAGACACATCCATCCGCAGCCTCCTGCACGCACCCCCCCCCTGGGGATGTGCCCTCAGCCACCCAGGCCCACGCCCTTGACCGGGAATCGAACCCGGGACCCTTCCGTCCGCAGGCCGACGGCTCTGCCCACTGAGCCACCCCGGTTTTGGCGGGAAACCGTTTTCAAAAAGATATTTTGGTGTTTGTTGTTGTTGTTTTTTTTGCATGTGATTTGTTTCTCATTTGCATTTCTATGGATGTCAGAGAGGAAAAGAGAGAGAGAGAGGTAGAGAGAGAGAGAGGGAGAGCGGGGGGGGGGGAGAGAGAGAGGAGGGAGAGAGAGAGAGAACCATCCATGAGGAGAGAGAATCATGGACCGGCGGCCTCCCGCACGCCCCCTGCTGGTTGGGATGGAGCCCGCAACCCGGGCCTGTGCCCTGGACCGGGAATCGAACCCGGGACCCTCCTGGTTCACAGGTCGACACTCTACCCACTGAGCGACACCGGCCGGGCATGAACAGTGTTTTCTCCATCAGCAAGATTTCAACGCTTTCTTCCTGGCGTCCTTTATGCTTTTGTGGTTCTCTCTCTCTCTCTCTCTCTCTCTTTCTCTCATTCTCTCTATCTCCCCCCTTTTTTTCTCTCTCTCTCTAATTCTCTCTCTCTCTCCTCTCTCTCTCTTTCTCTCATTTTCTCTTTTCTCTCTCTCTCTCTCTCTCTCTTTCTCCCTCTCTCCCTCCCTCTCTCTTTCTCTCTTTCTCTCATTCTCTCTCCTCCCTCCCTCCCTCTCTCTCTCCCCTTCCCCCCCTCTCTCTACCCCCTCTCCTCTCTCTCTTTTTCCTCTTTCTCTCTTTCTCTCTCTTCTCTCTCTCTCTCTCTCTCTCTCTTTCTCTCATTCTTTCCCTCTCCTCTCTCTTTCTCTTATTCTGTCTCCTCTCTCTCTCTCTTTCTCTCATTCTCTCTATCTCCTCTTTCTTTCTCTCTATCTCTTTCTCTAATTCTCTCTCTCTTTCTCTTTCTCTGTCTCTCTCCCTTTCTCTATCTCTCTCTTTCTCTTCTTTCTTTCTTTCTCTCTTTATTTCATTCTCTTTCTTTCATTTTTTCATTCATTCTTTCTTTCATTCTCTTTCTTTTCATTCTTTCTTTCATTCTTTCTTTTATTCCTTCATTCTCTTTCTCTCTTTCTTTCTTTCTTTCTTTCTTTTTCTTCTTTCTTTCTTTCTTTCTTTCATTTTTTCATTCTTTCTCTTTCTTTCATCCTTTCTTTCATTTTCTTTCTTTCTTTCTTTCTTTCTTTCTTTCTTTCTTTCTTTCTCTGTCTCTCTTTCTCTTCTTTCTCCTTTCTTTCTTTCTTTCTTTCTCTCTCTCTCTCTCTCTCTCTCTCTCTCTCTTTATTTCATTCTCTTTCTTTCATTTTTTCATTCATTCTTTCTTTCATTCTTTCTTTCATTTTTTCTTTCTTTCATTTTTCCTTCCTTCCTTCCTTCCTTCCTTCCTTCCTTCCTTCCTTCCTTCCTTCCATCTTCTCTTTCTTTCTTTCTTTCTTTCTTTCTTTCTTTCTTTCTTTCTTTCTTTCTTTCTTTCTTTCTTTCTTTCTTTCTTTCTTTCTTTCCTTCTTTCCTTTTTTAAAAAAAATATATTTTATTGATATTTCACAGAGAGGAAGGAAGGGAGAGAGAGAAACATCGATGATGAGAGAGAACCACCCACCCGCCGCCTCCTGCACGCCCCCCACTGGGGATGTGCCCTCAGCGACCCAGGCCCATGCCCTTGACCCAGGGGAGAATCGAACCCGGGACCCTCCCGTCCAGCAGGCGGAGGACGCTCTGCCCACTGAGCCGCCCCGGCTTCGGTCCCCGCCCCCCCCTCCCCCCCGCCCCTTCCCCCCCGAGAATTGAAATATCGGAAAGACAACACTGTTTTTTATCTTTTTGCTTTTTGTTTTGTTCTCCAGGCGGATTTTCGGATTCGGATCTCCTGGATGGCACCTCTGGCGGGGGTAAGGGATGGGGACTGTCCTTCTGCCTGTCCGTCCGTCTGTCCTTCTCTCCGTCCGCAGGGGGGGCGGGCGGGGGGGGGGATGGGGCACCTCGGGGCTCGGCCTTACCATTCCTTCCGGAAACATCCCCCGCGATTTGTCGTGTTTTTCCCTTCCGTCGTTTTGGGGGGCATGGGGGGGGGGGCGGGGATTGGACGGGTCTGTTCCAGAGACACCGTCCAGGAGGTCCTTGTTGGGACCGTTGTCCGATGTCTTATTTCTTCTCTTCTGTGATTCATGATTTAACAAATATTTTGTATTGATTTTAAAAAAAAATAAAATATATATATATTTTTATTGATTTTTTTTTTTTTTTTTTTTTACAGAGAGGAAGGGGGAGGGAGAGAGAGCTAGACACGTCGATGATGAGAGAGAAACATCGACCGCCTGCCTCCTGCACGCCCCCCACTGGGGGTGGAGCCCACAACCCGGGCCTGGACCTGTTGTGCCCTTGACCGGGAATCGAACCCGGGACCCATCCGTCCGCAGGCCGAGGCTCTACCCACTGAGCCACACCGGCCACTCATCATTTATGTGTTTTTAAAAAAAAAAAAAAATATATATATATATATTTTTATTGCTGAAACCGGTGTGGCTCAGTGGGTAGCGCGTCGGCCTGCTGGTCGAGAGGGTCCCGGGTTCGATTCCCGGTCAAGGGCATGGGCCTGGGTGGCTGAGGGCACATCCCCAGTGGGGGGCGTGCAGGAGGCGGCAGATGGATGTGTCTCTCTCATCGTCCATGTTTCTGACTCTCTCTCCCTCTCCCTTCCTCTCTATAAAAAAATCAATAAAATATATTAATTAAAAAAATATATATATTTATTGATCTCAGAAAGGAACGGAGAGAGAGAGAGAGAGAGAGAGAGAGAGAGAGAGAGAGAGAGAAACATCCACGATGAGAGAGAACCACGGACCGGCCGCCTCCTGCACGCCCCCCACTGGGGACGGAGCCCACAACCCTGGGCCCGTGCCCTTGCCCGGGAATCGAACCCGGGACCTCCTGGTTCAAAGGTCGATGCTCCATCACTGAGTCACACTGTGCTTGGGGGTGGGGGGTGTTTGCATTTTTCTTTACGTCAAATCTCACGGGTGCCGTGCGGTCAACGTGTCTGTTGTTCTCCTTTCAGCCGGGGGACGAGGAGAAGGAGGAGGAGGAGGAGGAGGAGCTGGTGACGGAGGAGGAAGTCCGAGGCATGAGGGAGACGGGCAGGGTATGTACCCCTGGTTTTCCGACATCTTGTCTCTAGATTAAAAAAAAATATATATATATATATATATATTTATATTGCAAATGCCAAAAAAAAAAAAAAAAAATAGGCCGAGTCAATGATTTGACTCATGCGCATAAGGCAAGTGGGGAATGCGAGGGCAGGGCCGAGCTGTCCTCCATTTTGTGTAACTGGACCCTGTGTGTGTGTCCAGTTACACAAAATGGAGGACAGCAGTGACCTCACCACCCTTCTAAAGCCCCTTAACCTGTTAATAAAAAACAAATCAATTATATATCTATATATATATATATATATTATTGATTTTTTATGTATTTATTTTTAAAGATATTGTGTTGATTTTGTACAGAGAGGAAGGCAGAGAGAGATAGAGAGTTAAAAACGAAGAGAGAGAGAGAGAGTCATCGATCCGCTGCCTCTTGGACACCCCCTACTGGGGATGTGCCCTCAGCCACCCAGGTCCACGCCCTTGACCGGGAATCGAACCCGGGACCCTTCCGTTCACAGGCCGACGGCTCAACTCACTGAGCCACATTTTTTTAAGGGCACATTAGGCTTGTACGCTACAGGCTGTCAACACCCCAATACATTCCAATAAAAAAAAAATCTTTTAAAAATTATATTTTTGGGCCCAAACCGGTGTGGCTCAGTGGGTAGAGCGTCGGCCTGCTGGACGGAAGGGTCCCGGGTTCGATTCCCGGTCAAGGGCATGGGCCTCGGTGGCTGAGGGCACATCCCCAGTGGGGGGCGTGCAGGAGGCAGCGGGTGGATGACTCTCTCTCCTCATCGATGTTTCTCGCTCTCTCTCTTCCTCTCTGTCAAAAAGTCAATAAAATATATTTAAGATAATGATTCATCGATGTTTCTAACGCGATTCCTCTCTAAAAAAACAATAAAATAGATTTTGATGATTATTCTCTTGTCGATGTGTCTGTCTATCCCTCTCCCTTCCTCTCTGTAAAAAAAAAAATCAATGAAATCTATTTACAAAAATGTTTGTAAAATATATTTTTGTTGATTTCAGAGACGAAGAACGAGAGAGAGTGAGAGAGGGAGGGGGAGAGAGAGAGAGAAGGGAGGGAGGGAAGGAGAGAGAAGGAAGGAAGGAAGGAAGGAAGGAAGGAAGGAAGGAAGGAAGGAAGGAAAGAAGGAAGGAAGGGAGAGAGAGAAGGGAGGGAGGGAGAGAGAAGGGAGGGAGGGAGAGAGAGAGAGAGAGAAGGAAGGAAGGAAGGGAAGGAGAGAGAGAGAGGGAAGGGAGGGAGGAAGGGAAGGAGAGAAGAAAGGAAGGAAGGAAGGGAGGGAGGGAGAGAGAGAGAGAGAAGGAAGGAAGGAAGGGAAGGAGAGAAGGAAGGAAGGAAGGAAGGAAGGAAGGAAGGAAGGAAGGAAGGAAGGAAGGAAGGAAGGAAGGGAGAGAAGGGAGGGAGGGAGAGAGAGAGAGAGAAGGAAGGGAGGAAGGGAAGGAGAGAAGGAAGGAAGGAAGGAAGGAAGGGAGAGAGAGAGAGGAGGGAGGGGGAGAGAGAGAGAGAGAGAAGGGAGGGATGGAAAGAGAGAGTGAGAGAGAAGGAAGGGAGGGAGGGAGAGAGAGAGAGAGAGAGAGAGAGAGAGAGAGAGAGAGAAGGGAGGGAGGAAGGGAAGGAGAGAAAGAAGGAAGGAAGGAAGGAAGAAAGGAAGGAAGGAAGGGAGGGAGGGAGAGAGAGAAGGGAGGGAGGAAGGGAGGGAGGAAGGAAGGAAGGAAGGAAGGAAGGAAGGAAGAGAGGGAGGGAGGGAGGGAGGGAGGGAGGGAGGGAAAGAGAGAGAGAGAGAGAGAAGGGAGGGAGGGAGGGAGAGAGAGACAAACATCCATGAGTCTCTGTTCCCTCTGTACCCCCGGCGGCCAGGGGGGCCTGCATCCACGGCCTTCCCTTGCCCCTTGCCCCTTGCCCCTTGCCTCTTGCCCTTTGCCCCTTGCCCCTTGCCCTCTGACCCCCGCCCCCCGCGCCCCCTAACCCCCGTGTCCTGCCCGCGTGTCTCCCCGCAGCCGAGCCGCAGGGCGTGATCCCCGGCATCATCGGCGCCGTGGTCGTGGCCGTGGCCGGCGCCGTGTCCAGCTTCATCGCGTATCAGAAGAAGAAGCTGTGCTTCAAGGGCAACGGTGAGCGCCGGGCGGGGCCCCGGCCCGAGCGGAAGGGTCCCGTGTTCGATTCCACCCCCGCCGCCGGGGTCAAGGGCACGGGCCTGTGTGGCTCAGTGGATAGAGCCTCGGCCCGGGTTGCTCAGTGGGTGGGGCCCCGGCCGGGTGGCTCGGTGGGCGTGGCCCCGGCCCGTGTTGCTCAGTGGGCGGAGCCCCAGCCGGGGTAACTCAGTGGGCCGGGCCCGGCCGGGTGTCTCAGTGGGCGGGGCCTTGGCCAGGTGGCTCAGTGGGTGGAGCTTCGGCCCGGGTGGCTCAGTGGGCGGGGCCCCGGCCGGGGTGACTCAGTGGGTGGAGCCTCCACCTCCCCGGTCAAGGGCACAGGCCCGCGTGGCTCAGTGGGCGGGGCCCCAGCCCGGGCGGCTCGGTTGGCGGGGCCCCGGCCTGCGGGCGGAAGGGTCCCCGGTTCGATTCCACCCCCCGCCCCCTGGGTCAAGGGCACGGGCCTGTGTTGCTCAGTGGATAGAGCCTCGGCCCGGGTGGCTCAGTGGGCAGAGCCCCGGCCTGGGTGGCTCAGTGGGCGGGGCCTCAGCCCGGGCGGCTCGGTGGGCGGGGCCCCGGCCTGCAGGCGGAAGGGTCCCGGGTTCGATTCCACCCCCGCCCCCGGGGTCAAGGGCACAGGCCTGTGTGGCTCAGTGGATAGAGCCTCGGCCTGGGTGGTTCAGTGGGCGGGGCCCTGCCGTGTGGCTCAGTGGGCGGGGCCCTGGCCAGGTGGCTCAGTGGGTGGAGCTTCGGCCCGGGTGGCTCAGTGGGCGGGGCCCCGGCCGGGGTGACTCAGTGGGTGGAGCCTCCACCTCCCCGGTCAAGGGCACAGGCCCGGGTGGCTCAGTGGGCGGGGCCCCAGCCCGGGCGGCTCGGTGGGCGGGGCCCCGGCCTGTGGGCGGAAGGGTCCCGGGTTCGATTCCACCACCCGCCCCCTGGGTCAAGGGCACGGGCCTGTGTTGCTCAGTGGATAGAGCCTCGGCCCGGGTGGCTCAGTGGGTGGGGCCCCGGCCTGCGGGCGGAAGGGTCCCGGGTTCGATTCCACCCCCCGCCCACTGGGTCAAGGGCACGGGCCTGTGTGGCTCAGTGGGCGGAGCCCCGGCCCGTGTTGCTCAGTGGGCGGGGCCTCAGCCCGGGTGGCTCAGTGGGCGGGGCCCCAGCCGGGGTGGCTCAGTGGGCGGGGTGTCAGCCTGTGTGGCTCAGTGGGTAGAGCCTTGGTCTGCGGACGGAAGGGTCCTGGGTTCGATTCCTCCCCCCTGGTCAAGGGCACAGGCCTGTGTGGTTCAATGGGTAGCGCCCCAGCCCGGGTGTCCCAGTGGCGGGGCCCGAGCCGGGTGGCTCAGTGGGCGGGGCCCGAGCCGGGTGGCTCAGTGGTCAGAGCTCCGGCCTGGAGACAGAAGGGTCCCGGGTTCGATCCCTCCCGTCAAGGGCACAAGCCTGTGTTGCTCAGTGGGCGGAGCCCCGGCCGGGGTGGCTCAGTGGGTGGAGCCTCGGCCCGTGTGGTTCAGTGGGCGTGGCTTCGGCCAGGTGGCTCAGTGGGCGGGGCCCCAGCCGGGGTGGCTCAGTGGGCGGGGTGTCAGCCTGTGTGGCTCAGTGGGTAGAGCCTTGGTCTGCGGACGGAAGGGTCCTGGGTTCGATTCCTCCCCCCTGGTCAAGGGCACAGGCCTGTGTGGTTCAATGGGTAGCGCCCCAGCCCGGGTGGCCCAGTGGGCGGGGCCCGAGCCGGGTGGCTCAGTGGGTGGAGCTTCAGCCCGTGTGGTTCAGTGGGCGGGGCCCCGGCCGGGTGGCTCAGTGGTCAGAGCTCCGGCCTGGAGACGGAAGGGTCCCGGGTTCGATCCCTCCCGTCAAGGGCACAAGCCTGTGTTGCTCAGTGGGCGGAACCCCGGCCGGGGTGGCTCAGTGGGCGGAACCCCGGCGTGTATGGCTCAGTGGGCGGAGCCTCGGCCCGGGTGGCTCAGTGGGCGGGGCCCCAGCCGGGGTGGCTCAGTGGGCGGAGCCTCGGCCCGTGTTGCTCAGTGGGCGGGGCCTCGGCCCGTGTGGCTCAGTGGGCGGAGCCCCGGCCTGCGGACAGGAGGGTCCCGGGTTCGATTCCCCCCCCCTCACCCCGGTCAAGGGCCCCGGCCCATGTGTCTCAGTGGGCGGGGCCCCGGCCCATGTGTCTCAGTGGGCGGGGCCCCGGCCCGTGTGGCTCAGTGGGCGGAGCCCCGGCCTGCGGACAGAAGGGTCCCGGGTTCGATTCCCCCACCCCCCCTACTCCCGCCCTCGTCGGACTCCCGGTCGAGGGGATCCTGTGCCTGTCATTCGCCTTTTATCCCGCAGGACGGACCCGGGGCGGCCGGACGGCTCTGCGCTCAGAGACCCCCCTCCTCTGGCCGCCCGCTGGGTTCGCTCTGTTCTCCTTTTTATAATTTTTGTGTTTTTTTTTGTTGTTTTTCCAGCCGAACAAGGTGACATCAACCTGGAGAACCATCGCAACGTCAACGCCGAGCCCCCAGGTGAGAAGGGGCTGTCGTTTTTCCTTTATAAATATTCTTTTTTTTTCTGATTTAAATATTCTTTTGATTTTTTTAAATATTACTTTTTAAATATTCTTTTTAAAAAACATTTCCTTTTTTAAATATTATTTTTTTAAATTTCTTTTTTAAATGTTATTACTTTTTTCTTTTTTAAATATTCTTTTTTTCTTGAATATTCTTTCGATTTTTTAAATATTATTTTTTAAATTTTATTTTTAAAAAATATTTATTTTTTAAATATTATTTTTTTAAATTTCTTTTTAAAATAGTATTTTTTCTTTTTTAAATATTCTCTTTTTAAAATAGTCTTTTGATTTTTAAGTATTATTTTAAAAATATTTTTAAAAAATATTTTTTTAAATATTATTTTTTTAAATTTCTTTTTTAAATATTATTTTTTTCTTTTTTAAATATTCTTTTTAAAAATATTCTTTTGATTTTTTAAATATTATTTTTTAAAAATATTTCTTTTTTAAATATTTTTTTAAATATTCTTTTTTCTTTAATATTCTTTTGATTTTTAAAATATTATTTTTTAACCATTATTTTTTAAAATATTATTTCTATTTTAAATATTATTTTTTAAATCACTTTTTAAAAATAGTATTATTTTTTAAAATATTCTTTTTGATGTTTAAAATTTAATTTTTAAATATTATTTTTAAAAATATTATTTCTTTAAAAATATTATTGTTATTATCATTATTTAAATATATATTGTATTCATTTTTTTACAGAGAGGAAGGGAGAGGGACAGAGAGTTAGAAACATTGATGAGAGAGAAACATCCATCCGCCGCCTCCTGCACGCCCCCCACTGGGGATGTGCCCTCAGCCACCCAGGCCCATGCCCTTGACCGGGAATCGAACCCGGGACCCTTCCGTCCGCAGGCGGGCGCTCTATCCACTGAACCACACTGGCCGGCGCTGAGGTCTCTCCTTGTCTCTCTCTCTCCGCCCCGCAGTCCAGCAGACGCTCCTGGCAAGATAGGACGTGTCATCGACGACGGGAAGAGAAAACACGGAAAATGACACGGAAAACACAGAACATGACACGGAAAACATGGAAAATGACACGGAAAACACGGAACATGACACGGAAAACACGGAACATGACACGGAAAACACGGAACATGACACGGAAATTATGGAAAATGACACGGAAAACACGGAACATGACACGGAAAACACGGAAAATGACACGGAAAACACGGAAAATGACACGGAAAACAGCTGGTCTGGCTACTCCCGCACAGGATTAGGCTGGGGCCTGGCCCAGCTGGACCGGTTCCGACTGGACCCACCGCTCTGGGCCGGCTCGGAACCACCCGCCTGGCCCAACTCGGAACCACCGATCTGGACCAGCCCAGCCAGAACCCGCCAAGTGGACCGGTTCTGCCAGAACCCCCCCAAGTGGACTGGACAGAACCCCCCAATTGGACCGGTCCTGCCAGGACCCACCCCCCTGGCCCAACTCGGAACCACCCTCCGGGTCCAACTCAGCCAGAACCCCCCCAATTGGACCGGTTCTGCCAGAACCACCCACCAGGCCCAGCCCAGCCAGAACCACCCAATTGGACCGGGTTCTGCCAGGACCCACCCCCTTGGCCCAACTCAGAAAAACCCACTGTGCCCAGACCAGCCAGAACCCCCAATTGGACCGGTTCTGCCAGGACCCACCCCCCTGGCCCAACTCGGAACCACCCACCGGGCCCAGCCCAGCCAGAACAACCCAATTGGACCGATTCTGCCAGAACCACCCCCCTGGCCCAGCCAGAACCCATCCAATTGGACCGGTTCTGCCAGAACCACCCCCCTGGCCCAACTCAGAACCACCCACTGGGCCCAGCCCAGCCAGAACCCCCCAATTGGACCGATTCTGCCAGAACCACCCTCCTGGCCCAACCAGAACCCCCCCAATGGGACTGGTCCTTCCAGGACCCACCCCTCTGGCCCAACTCGGAACCACCCACTGGGCCCAACTCAGCCAGAACCCCCCCAATTGGACTGGTTCTGCCAGAACCACCCCCATGGCCCAGCCCAGCCAGAACCACACACCTGGACCGGTTCTGCCAGGACCCAACCTCCTGGTCCAACTCGGAACCACCCACTGGGCCCAGCCCAGCCAGAACCCCCCCCAAATTGGACCGGTTCTGCCAGAACCACCCCCCTGGCCCGGCCCAGCCAGGTCTTGCCCTGCGTCTGCCCACCTCGGACTCTCGCTCTGCATCCTCCCCGGACCCTCTCCCGCCTCCGAGGTCCTGGACATGAGCTCGGAACCATTTGGACCTTCACACCCAGAGGGAACATCGGTCTCCGCTCCCTCGAACCCGGCCCTCCTGAGCCGTCTGCAAAATTATTAAAAAAAAATTTATATAAATATATTTTATTGATTTTTTTTGTTGTTGTCGTTTATTTTTTTTTTTTTTAACAGAAAAAAAGAGAGAGAGAGTCAGAAACATCGATGAGGAGAGAGAATCATCCGTCCGCCGCCTCCTGCACGCCCCCCACTGGGGATGCGCCCTCCGCCACCCAGGCCCATGCCCTGGACCGGGAATCGAACCCGGGACCCTTCCGTCCAGCAGGCCGACGGCTCTATCCACTGAGCCACACCGGTTTCAGCATTTTTTAAAATTTAATTTAATTTTTATTATTATTTTTTTTTTGCATCCCAATAAAAAATAAAAAGGAGTGATCAATCCTAGCAGAACAGTTTCCAATCGTTAGGATTCGTTCGCAGAGGATTGGTTTTAAATATAAAAATAAAAATAAAATAACGATGGTCCAGCAGCTACGCCATGGAAAACGACGCCACCATAAAAAAAAAAAAAAAAAAAAAAAGAAGGAATTAAAAAATATATATAGATATGTTATTGATTTTTTTTTTTTTTTTTTTTAACGGAGAGGAATCGAGAGTCTGAAGCATTGACGAGGAGAGAGACACATCTATCTGCTGCCTCCTCCTGCGCCCTGGCACCTGCTGCAGATTTCATTTCATTTTATTTTTTAAAAATATAAATATATTCTTAATTGGCTGCAGAGAAGGGGGGAGAGAGAGAGAGAGAGAGAGAAAGAGAGAGAGAAACATCCATCCGCTGCCTCCTGCACCCTGGCACCTGCTGGCGATTTCATTTTATTTAAAAAAAATATATTCTTAATTGACTGCAGAGAAGGGAGAGAGAGAGAGAGAGAGAGAGAGAGAGAGAGAGAGAGAGAGAGAGAGAAACATCCATCCGCTGCCGCCTGCAGCCTGGCACCTGCTGGAGATTTATTATTTCATTTTATTTTTAAAAAAAATATAGATTTTTAATTGACTGCAGAGAAGGGAGAGAGAGAGAGAGAGAGGAAATCATCAACCAGCCGCCTCCTGCGCGCCCCCCACTGGGGATGTGCCCGCAGCCACCCAGGCCCATGCCCTGGACCGGGAATCGAACCCGGGACCCTTCCGTCCGGCAGACAGAAGGAATCCTTATCGTTGGCGGCCGCCTGGATGGCATCGGAGTGAACATAAGCCGATCGATCGACGAGAGAAAAGCCACCCCAGGAATCCCACTTTTTAAGGAAAATAAAGACCATGACACCCGGATGGAAAAAAAAAAAAAACACGATAAAACACTGAGATAATAAAGCCACACGCAGCCTGTCCGGTGACAGCGGGGAGGGGACGGACAGACGGGGGGATAGAGAAATAACAGATCGATCCATAAAAGATCAATAATAAAAAAAATATAAGAGATCCATCAAAGGACTTGTGTGCCTGCGTAAAAGCATCATCGATGGACCCAAAACTCTGGGGAGGGAGGGAGGGAGGGAATTCGGTAAGATATGGACGCATGTCAAATCTTAATTAAAAAAATTTTTTCTTAAAAAAACAACGAGAAGGAACGTGCTTTTTTTTTTAAAAAAAAAATATATTTTTTAAAAAAATAAATTTTTTATTGATTTTTTTACAGAGAGGAAAGGAGAGAGGGAGAGAGAGAGAGTCAGAAACATCGACGAGGAGAGAGAGTCATCCATCCAGCCGCCTCCTGCACGCCCCCTGCTGGCTGGGGAGGTGCCCTCAGCCACCGAGGCCCATGCCCTTGGCCGGGAATCGAACCCGGGACCCTTCCGTCCAGCAGGCCGACGGCTCTACCCACTGAGCCACACCGGATAGAGCCATAAAAAATATATATATATATTTATATATTTTTTGTAAAATAAAAGGAAATCAGCCACGGCCAGTGTTGCTCAGTGGGTAGCGCCCAGGCCTGTGGACTGGGGTCGGGCCGGGGGGGGGGGAGTTGGGGAATCCAGGGTTCGATTCCCGGTCCAGGACACA
>OY882880.1:5692860-5707860 GCA_963693515.1 Pipistrellus nathusii
CTGTGCGCGCTCTGCATTCTGGGAAATGACCCGCCCCACGGGGTCCCCCAGCCTGTGGCGCAATGCATTGTGGGGAGACCCCCGTCCGCAGGCCAACGCTCTAACCAGTGAGCAACACTGTCTAGGGCCTTGCTCTGCTGTTGTTCATGTAAGTTCTCCCCCCCCACAACTCAGGCGTTTCTGAGACCCGGGACCTTGTGGTTTTGATTAAACTGTGGCGTTAGCTAAGAAAAGAAAAAAATAAATAAATAAAATAAATTTAAAAAAAAGGAAATGAGAAACAGATGTGTCTGGTTTTTATTAAAAAACAAAAAATATAGAAATTTGTGCCCTGACCGGTGTGGCTCAGTGGATAGAGCCTCGGCCTGCTGGACGGAAGGGTCCCGGGTTCGATTCCCATTCGGGCATGGACCTTGGTGGCTGCGGGCACATCCCCGGTGGGGGGCGTGCAGGAGGCAGCGGGTGGATGTGTCTCTCTCATCATCGATGTTTCTGACTCTCCCTCACTCCCTCTCCCTTCCTTTCTGTGAAAAAAAACAAACAATAAAATATTTCAATAAAATATAGATATTTGCATTTAGATCAAAGAGGGACAGAGAGAGAAACATCCATGAGGAGAGAGAGAATCACGGACCGGCTGCCTCCTGCACGCCCCCTACTGGTTGGGGATGGAGCCCGCCACCCGGGGCCTGCGCCCTGGACCGGGAATAGAACCCAGGACCCTTCAGTCTGCAGGCGGATGCTCTATCCGCTGAGCCACACCGGTTAGGGCTCATTTCATTTAAAAAATATATTTATATTTTTTTTATTGATTTGAGAGAAGAAGGAAGAGAGACAGACAGAGAGAGAGAGAGAGAGAAACATCCATGAAGAGAGAGAATCATGGACCAGCCGCCTCCTGCACGCCCCCGACTGGATTCGAACCCGGGACCCTTCAGTCCACAGGCCGACGCCGTATCCACATTGATCAGGGCCTAATAATTCCTTTAAATAATATTGTTTTTTTTAAAAAATTTATTATTATTATTATCATGATTGATTTCAGAAAGGAAAGGAGAGAGAGAAACATCCATGAGGAGAGAGAGAATCAAGGACCGGCTGCCTCCTGCACGCCCCCTACTGGTTGCGGACGGAGCCCGCCACCCGGGGCCTGTGCCCTGGACCGGGAATCGAACCCGGGACCCTCCTGGTTCACAGGGCGACGCTCTAACCACTGAGCCACACCGGCCAGGGCCGGGTCTGGGGGGCGGGGGGGGGTAGGGAGAGAGAGCTGGGGTGGGGGGATCTGGGGGTTCAGGATGGGGAACCGGGGACCATGGCTGTTGCATTTTGGGGTGACTGACCCCCCCGTGTGTGTGTGTGTGTGTGTGTGTGTGTGTGTGTCTGATGTCTCCCCACAGCTCAAGGCGATTTTGATTTGGCCGACGCTCTGGACGACCCAGGTGGGTGCCCTGATTTTGCCCCCGGGGGGTGGGTTGGGGTGGGGTAGGGGTAGGGGAGAGGGTTGAGGTGGGGCTTGATTCCCACAAGATGGCGGGGTGAGGGGGGGGGTCCCCTGAAACATCGTTCAGCCGCCTCCTGCACGCCCCCCACTGGGGATGTGCCCTCAGCCACCGAGGCCCATGCCCTGGACCGGGAATCGAACCCGGGACCCTTCTGTCCGCAGGCCGACGCTCTATCCACTGAGCGAAACTGGCCGGAGCTGAATTTTTTCTTTTTAAAAAAAAGAGATAATGGAATGGAGCCCCGACCGGTGTGGCTCAGTGGGTAGAGCGTCGGCCTGCGGACGGAAGGGTCCCGGGTTCGATTCCCGGTCAAGGGCATGGGCCTCGGTGGCTGAGGGCACATCCCCAGTGGGGGGCGTGCAGGAGGCAGCGGATGGATGTTTCTCTCTCGTCATCGGTGTTTCTCACTCTCTCTCCCTCTCCCTTCCTCTCTGTGAAAAAAAAAAATCAATAAAATATATATATTTTTTAAAAAATATAAATAAAAATAAATAAAAAAGAGAGAGACAATGGGAGGGAGAGAGGAAGGGGAAAAAGAGAGAGAGAGAGAGAGAGATCAATAATGAGAGAGAAACTCGGACTGGCTGCCTCCTGCACGCCCCCTCCTGGCTGGGGATGGAGCCCGCCACCCGGGGCCTGTGCCCTGGACCGGGAATCGAACCCGGGACCCTCCTGGGTCCCATCATCCTTTCTGAAGAGGGAACCACACTTCTGTCCTCGATGCTGATTGAGTCTGTTTTCTCTCTCGTCACAGATCCCACAAGGAAGCCGGATGCAGGTGAGGGGGCACGGGCCTGGCCTGCCTGGGCCTCTGCCCTCCAGCTGGGGTGTGGGGCAGGGTGGGTGTGCTTCCGGCTGGAGTGTCTGCCCCCTGGTGGTCAGTGCAGGTCAGAGCGACCGGTCGGCCGGTTGGCTGTCTGCCCCCTGGTGGTCTGTGCAGGTCAGAGCGACCGGTCGGCCGGTTGGCTGTCTGCCCCCTGGTGGTCAGTGTGTGTCATAGCGACTGGTTGGCCGGTCGGCTGTCTGCCCCCTGGTGGTCAGTGCAGGTCATAGCAACCGGTCGGCCGGTCGGCTGTCTGCCCCCTGGTGGTCAGTGCATGTCATAGCGACTGCCCTCCCCTGCAGGCCTGATCGTCCCAAACTGCCCTCCCCTGCAGGCCTGGTCGCCCCCAACTGCCCTCCCCTGCAGGCCTGGTCGCCCCCAACTGCCCTCCCCTGCAGGCCTGGTCCCCTCCTAACTGCCCTCCCCTGCAGGCCTGGTCCCCTCCTAACTGCCCTCCCCTGCAGGCCTGGTCGCCCCCAACTGCCCTCCCCTGCAGGCCTGGTCACCCCTAACTGCCCTCCCCTGCAGGCCTGGTCCCCTCCTAACTGCCCTCCCCTGCAGGCCTGGTCACCCCTAACTGCCCTCCCCTGCAGGCCTGGTCACCCCTAACTGCCCTCCCCTGCAGGCCTGGTCACCCCTAACTGCCCTCCCCTGCAGGCCTGGTCCCCTCCTAACTGCCCTCCCCTGCAGGCCTGGTCGCCCCCAACTGCCCTCCCCTGCAGGCCTGGTCGCCCCCAACTGCCCTCCCCTGCAGGCCTGGTCGCCCCCAACTGCCCTCCCCTGCAGGCCTGGTCGCCCCTAACTGCCCTCCCCTGCAGGCCTGATCGCCCCTAACTGCCCTCCCCTGCAGGCCTGGTCTCCCTTCCTGTCTGTGTAAAAAAAATCCATAAAGCATATTTAAAAGTGAAACGAAATAAAATAATAAATAAGGACCCGGTGCCTTTTTCTCTGCAGACATTTTCCCAAAGCCGAAGCCCCCACACCCCCCGGCGCCCGGAAGCCCTGATAACAGTGGAAGTAAGAATCCGCCTCCCTCCTTCCCTCCCTTCCTTCCTGTCTGCCCCCTGGTGGTCAGTGCACGTCATAGCGGCTGGTCGGCTGGTTGACTGTCTTTTTTTTTTTTTTTTTTCTCTTTTTAAAGAAATATATTTTTGCTCGAGGTTCCGGTGCATGAATTCGTGCCCCCGTGTGGGGTTCCCCGGCCCGGCCTGCAGGGGGATCGGGGCCGACACCGGCTCTCCGGCGCCCCCCGATGGGTCCCGGATGGAGAGGGGGCGCAGGCCAGGCCTGGGGGCCCCCCGGGGCAGGATCGGGGCCGGGGAGGGACAGGGAGGTGGGCCGGCCGGGTGGGACCGAAGGGGGGCTCCAGGGCATGTCCGGCCCGTCTCGCTCAGTCCCCATCGGCCAGACCCCAGCACAAGCTGGCCTGCTGGTTGGAGCGTCTGCCCCCTGGTGGTCAGTGCGTGTCATAGCGACCGGTTGGCCGGTTGGCTGTCTGCCCCCTGGTGGTCAGTGCGCATCATAGCGACTGGTCGGCCGGTCAACTGTCTGCCCCCTGGTGGTCAGTGCATATCATAGCGAGCGGTCAGCCGGTCAACTGTCTGCCCCCTGGTGGTTAGTGCACGTCATAGCAACTGGTCGGCCGGTCGGCTGTCTGCCCCTGGTGGTCAGTGCACGTCATAGCGACTGGTCGGCCGGTCAACTGTCTGCCCCCTGGTGGTTAGTGCACATCATAGCAAGCGGTCGACCGGTCGACGGTCTGCCCCCTGGTGGTCAGTGCACGTCATAGCGAGTGGCTGAGTGGCCTTCGCCTATCATTAGCATATCATTAGCATATCATCAGCATATCATCAGCATATCATTAGCATATCATTAGCCTACGATGCTTCGATTGGACGAACGGACGACGGGACACGTAGCACGTTAGGCTTTTATCCTATAGGATGGATGTCAGCGAGGAAGGGAGAGGGAGAGGGAGAGAGAAACACCCACGAGGAGAGGGGATCATGGGCCGGCCGCCGCCCGCACGCCCCCTGCTGGCCGGGGACGGAGCCCGCACCCCGGGCGGCTGTGTTTTGTGCGATCGGTTCCTGGTTGGAGGGGGGGCCCTGAGCTCCATCCATTGCCCCTCGGTGTCTCCCCTACAGACATCTACCCGCGTCCCAGGCCACCGCCCCCTCGCCCGCCACCTGGCTACCCGGACGGCGCAGGTAAGTCAGGGGACTCTCGGGGCTTCTTCCGTTTTTATTTTAATTATATTTCTTTAAAAAATATATATTTAATATATATTTTAATTGATATTTTACGGGGAGGAAGGGAGAGGGAGAGAGAGTTAGAAACATCGACGATGAGAGAGAAACATCCACCAGCCGCCTCCTGCACGCCCCCCACTGGGGATGTGCCCTCAGCCACCGAGGCCCATGCCCTTGACCGGGAATCGAACCCGGGACCCTTCCGTCCGCAGGCCGACGCCCTATCCACTGAGCCACACCGGTTTCGGCTGTTTGTGTTTTTTTTTATTTTTAATTTTTTTTATTTTAAATATATATATTTTATGGCCCTGGCTGGTGTGGCTCAGTGGATAGAGCGTCGGCCTGCGGACGGAAGGGTCCCGGGTTCGATTCCCAGTCAAGGGCATGGGCCTGGGTGGCTGAGGGCACATCCCCAGTGGGGGGCGTGCAGGAGGCAGCTGGTCCATGATTCTCTCTCATCACGGATGTTCCCAACTCTCTCTCTCTCCCTCTTCCTTCTCTAGAATCAATAAAATATATTTTAAAATATTTATATAGACATTAAAAAATACATATATATTATTGATTTTTTTACTGAGAAGAAGGGAGAGAGAGTTGAAAACATCGATGAGGAGAGAGAAACATCCATCAGCCGCCTCCTGCACGCCCCCCACTGGGGATGAGCCCGCCACCAAGGTACATGCCCTTGACCGGGAATCGAACCCGGGACCCTTCGGTCCGCAGACCGATGCTCTATCCACTGAGCCAAGCCAGATAGAGCTATCTATCTATCTATCTATCTATCTATCTATCTATCTTCTATCTTTTTGTTGTTTTCATTTAAATTTCTTTACATGCAAAAACATTAATATTTCAAGAAGAACGATTTTTACTAGAATAATGTGATATTCCATGGATATTGAAATTTCAAGAAAAATTATTTTAGCTATAATACTGTCATATGCAATGAGTATTTAACATTCCATAAAAATCTATCTTAAATATAATAATGTTACATGGAATAAACATTAATTCCTCAAGCCCTTGGATTCTAATTTAAAAAAAAAAAGAAAGAAAGAAAGAAAGAAAGAAAGAAGAAAAAAGGAGAGGAGAAAGGGGAGGTGGATACATTTTACAGCAACTCAACAACCCTACAAAGCAAACACCTCACCAGGCAAAAGCAGTGGGCCGCTGGCTGCTGTGCCGAGGGTGTCCGGAAACTTCCGGAAGCTTCCGGAACGTGCTGGAAGGTTCTAGGAGCTTCCGGCTAGTTCCTTGTGGAGTTTCGCTGCCCACACACTCCTCTCGCCCAGTAGGGGTCACTAAGAGCAAGGAGGCCACAGCTCCCTTGTTAGAAAGCGACAGCAAACACCTAAAGGGATTCATTCAGAAAAAGAAAGAAAAAAGCAGAGGAGAAAGGGGTGGTGACATTGGCCTTGAGGTGGGTACACTTTACAGCAACTCAACAACCTCCAAAAGCAAACCCCTCCCCAGGCTAAAGCAGTGGGCCACCAGAGCGTCCAGAAGCTTCCGGAAGCTTCCGGAACATGCTGGAAGGTTCTAGAAGCTTCCGGCAAGTTCCTTGTGGAGTTTCGCTGCACGCACACTCCTCTCGCCCAGTAGGGGTCACTAAGAGCAAGGAGGCCGCAGCTCCCTCATTAGAAAGCAACACAGAACACCTAACAGGATTCATTCAGAAAAAGAAAGAAAAAAGCAGAGGAGAAAGGGGTGGTGACATTGGCCTTTAGGTGACATTGGCCTTTACAGCAACTCAACAACCTTCGAAAGCAAACCCCTCCCCAGGCTAATGCAGTGGGCCTCCAGCTATGTTGAGAGCTTCCGGAAGCTTCCGGAACATGCTGGAAGGTTCTAGAAGCTTCCGGCAAGTTCCTTGTGGAGTTTCGCTGCACGCACACTCCTCTCGCCCAGTGGGGGTCACTAAGAGCAAGGAGGCCGCAGCTCCCTGCTTAGAAGGCCACACCAGACACGTAACAGAATTAATTTAGAAAAAAAAATTTAAAAAAATGTGATACCATAATCAATAATAAATACACGATTAAATAAATAAAATAAATGAAATAATCTTCTATAAGTACAATCACATTAAAAATTACTCAACCAGAAAAAAAAATAATAATAAAAAAATAAGGGTGTTCTCTAGGTGGGACGTATCAATTGTGTGATTGGTTTGTCGTGGGTCGGCGCGCTTAGCTCCCTCCATTCCCCTCTCCCCGCAGACGTGTACCCAAGACCGAAGCCGCCCCCGCCTCGCCCCCCGCCTGGCTACCCGGACGGAGGAGGTAAGAATGGTGACGAGTGGGGCTCCTTTCATTTTTTTAAGAAAAAAAAAATATATTATTGATTTTTTTTTTTTTTACAGAGAGGAAGAGAGAAAGAGAGAGCGAGAAACATCGATGATGAGAGAGAATCATCGATCCGCTGCCTCCTGCACGCCCCCCACTGGGGATGTGCCCTCAGCCACCCAGGCCCATGCCCTTGACCGGAGGGAATCGAACCCGGGACCCTTCCGTCCAGCAGGGCTGACACTCTACCCACTGAGCCGCACCAGCCAAGGGCTCATTTCATTTTATTTATCTGTCGATTTTTAAAAAAAATGTCATTTCATTTTATTTATTTCTTTCAAAAAATATATATATATATATATTTTTTTACTGGTTAAGGTATTACCTATGTGTCTTTTTTTTTAAAAAAAAATGTTTTTTTAAAGAAAAATATATATTTTTAATCGATGTCAGAGAGGAAGGGAGAGGGAAGGAGAGAGAATCAGGGACCGGCCGCCTCCCGCACGCCCCCTCCTGGCTTGGGGATGGAGCCCTGGGCCCTCCACCGGGGAATTCGAACCCGGGACCCTCCTCCTTTACAGGCGGGCGCGCTAACCACTGAGCAACTCTCTCTCTCTCTCTCTCTCTCTCTCTCTCTCACCCCCCGACAGGTTACATCAGTGACGCGGACGATGGACGGTACCCGCCCAGGCCCAGGCCCCGGCCCCCGGCAGGTGTGTGTGTGTGTGTGTGTGTGTGTGTGTGTGAAGAGAGAGAGAGAGAGAGAGAGAGAGAGAGAGAGAGAGAGAGAGAGAGAGAGAAGGAGAGGTGGCACATGGATGGGAGAGACACACATCCACGGGTGGCCTGCTGCCCAGGCCTCGGCCCGGGAACCTAGGAATCGAACCCGGGACCCTTGGCTGGGATTCGAACCCGCGACCCTGCAGTCCGCTGGCTGGTTCTCTCTCCGCTGGGTCCCACCGGCAGGGCTTTCCCAGAGACACAGAGAGACAGACAGAGAGAGATGGACTGGTCGCCTCCGAAACCAGGAGCCCAGGACCTGGATTCACACCCCGGAGGGTCCCCCATTGGACCCCGGATGAGAGGGTCCCGGGTTCGATTCCCGGTCAAGGGCATGGGCCTCGGTGGCTGAGGGCACATCCCCAGTGGGGGGCGTGCAGGAGGCGGCGGATGGATGATTCTGTCTCATCATCGATGTTTCTGACTCTCTCTCCCTCCTCCTTCCTCTCTGTAAAAAAATCAATAAACTATATTTTAAGGGAAAAATGCAATAAAAAATATAAAATCAAAGTAAAATAAAATAAATGAGATTAAATATGCAAGAGGCAGCGGATGGGTGTGTCTCTCTCCTCATCCATGTTTCTGACTCTCTGTCCCTCTCCCTTCCTCTCTGTGAAAAAATTAATAAAATACATTTTAAGGGGAAAAATGCAATAAAATAAAATATAAAATTAAGGGAAAATAAAATAAATGAGATTATATATGCAAGAGGCAGCGGATGGGTGTGTCTCTCTCATCCTCGGTGTTTCTGACTCTCCCTCTCCCTTCCTCTTCTCTGTAAAAAAAATCAATAAAATACATTTTAAGGGGAAAATGCAATAAAATAAAATATAAAATTAAGGGAAAATAAAATACATTTTAAGGGAAACATGACATGAAATAAAATATAAAATTAAAGTAAAATACATGATATTAAATGTGCAGGAGGCAGTGGATGGATGTGTCTCTCTCCTCATCGGTATTTCTGAGTCTCTGTCCCTCTCCCTTCGTCTCTGTAAAAAAATCAATAAAATACATTTTAAGGGGAAAATGCAATAAAATAAAATATAAAATTAAAGTAAAATACATGAAATGAAATGCGCAGGAGGCGGCAGATGGATGTGTCTCTCTCATCATCGATGTGTCTGGTTCTCTCCGTCCCTCTCCCTTCGTCTCTGTAAAAAACAATCAATAAACTATATTTAAAAACAAAGCAAAGAAAAACAAAATAAAGGTGCTCACCCCTTTCTCTCCTGCAGGAGGCGGCGGCTACAACCCGAGCCAGGACGGGTACGGGGGCTCCCACGGTGAGTGACACCCATCCCTGGGCCCCCCCATTCTGGTGTTGTTCCCACAATGCCCTGTATTTATTATAAATATATATATATTATATATTATAAATATATTTAAAAAAATATATATATTTTTAAAAATATATTTTATTGATTTTTTTACAGAGAGGAAGGGAGAGGGATAGAGAGTTAGAGACATCAGGGAGCTAGAAACATCAATATTATTTTATAGGTTATATTTATATTTTATATTTATACTTTATATTTTTTATTTTATATTTTTTGTTTATATTTTTTACTTTATGTTGTCGATTTCGTATTATTGTATTCAAGTTATGTTATATGTATTATTTTACATGTTATTATTTTATATTTTCGTTTATATTTGTTTTGATTTATGTCACATTTTGTCTCCTTCCTTTCATTTTATTTTATATTATATTTTTTTATTTCTTTTATGTTTTGTTTTATTGATATCATGTTATTCTCTTTTATTCATTTCATTTCATTTAGTATTATATTTGTATTATTTTATGGTTTATTATTTTCTACTTTAGTTTATATTTATTTTATTTTATGTTACATTTTGTCTCATTCATTTCATTTCATTTTATATTATGTTTTATTTATATCATTTTATTTTATTTTATTAATTTCATTTTATATTATATTTACATTATTTTATGTTTTATTATTTTATATTTCATTTTATGTTACATTTTGTTTTATTCATTTAATTTGATTTAATTTTACATTTCATTTTATATTTTATTTTATTTATATCATTTTATTTTATTTTATTTTATTATTTTCTCTTTTATTTTATACATTTCTATTTTATTTTATATATATGTTTTACATTGCATTAAATTTTATTTTATTTTATTTTATTTTTTATTTTATTTTTTTCTATTATTTTATACATTTCTATTTTATTTTATATATTATATTTTATATTACATTAAATTTTATTTTGTTTTTTCATGTTTATTTTTTATTTTCTATTTTATTTTCTATATTTCTATTATATTTTATATATTATATTTTATATTACATTAAATTTTATTTTATTTTATTTTTTATTTTCTATATTTCTATTATATTTTATATATTATATTTTATATTACATTAAATTTTCTTTCCTTTTTTCTTTATTCTTTTCTATTTTATTTTATATATTATATTACATTAAATTTTATTTTATTTTATTTTTAATTTTATTATTTTCTATTTTATTTCATACATTTCTATTTTATTTTATATATTATATTTTATATAACATTAAATTTTATTTTGTTTTTTCATGTTTATTTTTTATTTTCTATATTTCTATTTTATTTTATATATCATATTTTATATTACATTAAATTTTATTTTGTTTATGTTTATTTTTTATTTTCTATTTTATTTTCAATATTTCTATTTTATTTTATATATTATGTTACATTAAATTTTATTTTATTTTATTTTTAATTTTATTATTTTCTATTTTATTTCATACATTTCTATTTTATTTTATATATCACATTTTATATTACATTAAATTTTTTTTGTTTATGTTTATTTTTTATTTTCTATTTTATTTTCAATATTTCTATTTTATTTTATATATCATATTTTATATTACATTAAATTTTATTTTGTTTATGTTTATTTTTTATTTTATTTTCTATATTTCTATTTTATTTTATATATTATATTACATTAAATTTTATTTTATTTTATTATTTTCTATTTTATTTTCTATATTTCTATTTTATTTTCTATATTATATTTTATATTACATTAAATTTTTTTTTCATGTCTATTTTTTATTTTCTATTTTATTTTCTATATTTCTATTTATTTTCTATATTATATTTTATATTACATTAAATTTTTTTTTCATGTCTATTTTTTATTTTCTATTTTATTTTCTATATTTCTATTTATTTTCTATATTATATTTTATATTACATTAAATTTTATTTTTTTTAAATCTTATTTTTTTAATTTCATTTCATTTCATTTCATTGCATTTCCTTTCATTGCATTGTTTAAAACTTTGCATAGAATAGCCCCCACATCCCCTCTTCCCCCCCCATTCACTTTCCCCCTGTTCCGGGAGCCTGGATGAGCTTTTAAAGCCTCTTTCTTGGGGTGACGGACACCCTTTCTCTTGGGATGTCCCAGCCTCCTCCTCCTCCTGGGCCTGGGCCCGGGAATTCAGGGTTTCTCTCTGTCCTGCAGGCGGAGGGCGCAATAGACCTGGCTCGAATGGATATAATTATGGTAAAAAATAAAATAAAATAATAAAATAAAATAATAAAAGGCATCATTTTTTGCAAAAATAAAAAAGCTTGCAAAACTCACCACCTGCCTGGGCGCTGGGGTGGGGGGTCAGGGGTCGCCTCGTCTGCGCCTCTTGCATGCAAACGGACACCCCATCTGGGTCCCTGCCTTTTGCACACGATGATGTCCTTGTTGCTTTTGCAAAAAAAATTAAAAAAAAAATATATATATATATATTAGGCTCAAACCGGTGTGGCTCAGTGGGTAGAGCATCGGCCTGCTGGACGGAAGGGTCCCGGGTTCGATTCCCGGTCCAGGGCATGGGCCTCGGTGGCTGAGGGCACATCCCCAGTGGGGGGCGTGCAGGAGGCAGCTGATCGATGACTCTCTCTCATCATCGATGTTTCTGACTCTCCCTTTCTCTCTGTAAAAAAAATCAATAAAATATATATTTTTTTAAAAATCTGTGTGCATGGATTTCCCAGGTTAAGAGAGAGAGAGAGAGAGAGAGAGAGAGAGAGAGAGAGAGAGGGAGAGAAACATCCATGAGGAGAGAGAATCAGGGACCGGCTGCCTCCTGCACGCCCCCTACTGGCTGAGGATGGAGCCTGCAACCCGTGCCTGAGCCCTTGACCGGGATTCGAACCCGGGACCTCCAGGTTCCTAGGTCGACCCTCTACCCACTGAGCCACGCCGGTTCGGCGTGAATGCCTTTTCATTCGGTGCACACATGTGTGTTTATTTGCACACACGTGCACGCGTGTGCAATGCACACGTGGGCAGACACGCAGGCTCCGCACGCACACACGCATGCATGTGTGTTTCATGCAAACGTGAGCGTGTGCCTGTGGGTGCCTCCACGTGGCTTTTGCAAGCTCACACGCGTGCAGGGGAGCCTGGGTGTGCACGTGCGTGTACACGCATGCACACGCATGTGCCGCGCGTGAGCTCACACACGCACACGCGGGTGCATGTGTGTTCCCATGCGCCGGGGGCTCGCAAGCGCGCGCCTGTGTCTGTCTGCACGTGCACACACGTGTTTGTCTGCGTGCACGACTACATGCGTGTGCATGTGCGTGTCTGCACGCGCACACACGTGTTTGTCTGTGTGCACGCCTACATGCGTGTGCACGTGTGCCTGCAGCGCACACACGTGTTTGTCTGTGTGCCCGCCTACATGCGTGTGCACGTGTGCCTGCAGCGCACACACGTGTTTGTCTGTGCACGCCTACATGCGTGTGCACGTGTGCCTGCAGCGCACACACGTGTTTGTCTGTGTGCCCGCCTACATGCGTGTGCACGTGTGCCTGCAGCGCACACACGTGTTTGTGTGCACGCCTACATGCGTGTGCACGTGTGCCTGCACGCGCGCACACGTGTTTGTCTGCGTGCAAGACTACATGCGTGTGCATGCGTGTGCAGGCATGTTTGCGTGTGCTGAGCATCTCTGCTTGCGTGTGCACGCCAGGAACTGAGCCGAGATGTGGGGGACACAGCGTGTCCTGCATCCCTCGTGCTGTCTTTGCGTCCGCCTTCCCCCCACGGGCGGGTTAGGGTTCGAGAGCCCTGGGCTCTGTCTGCTGGGTCCCCAGCTCCTCAGGGGAACTGGCCACCAGGGGGCAGCGAGGAGCCACCCCCCTGCAATGCCCCCGTGACGCTGTGATGTCCCCCTTGCAGGTGGCGGCGGCTACAACACGTACGGGAATCCCCACGGTAATGCCCGCCCCTGTCTGCTCCTTTGTTTTATTTTTTTTTAAATTATTATTTTTTATTTTTTCATTATTTATTTTATTATTTAATATTTTTATTTGATTTGTGAAATTATGATCTGGGTGCCTGTTTTCCCATTGCCTATTTTTTCATTTAATTTTTATTTTTTTATTTTTCATTTTTTACTTTTTCATTTTTTATTTATTTATATTTTATTGATTAAATCATGATCTGTGTGCCTATTTTACCATTGTCGATTCTTTATTTTTATTCTTTATTTTATTTTGTTAAGTTATCATCTGTGTACCTATTTTATCATTGCCTAGTTTTATATTTTTAATTTTTTAATTTTTAACTTTTAATTTAATTTAATTATTTTATCAAATTGTTATCTGTGTACGTATTTTATCACTGCCTATTTGTTTATTTTTTAATTTCTAATTTTTAATTTAATTTTATTTTTTATTAAATGATTATCTGTGTACCTATTTTACCATTGCCTAATTTTGTATTTTTAATTTTTTAATTTTTAATTTAATTTAATTTTATTAAATTATTATCTGTGTACCTATTTTATCACTGCATATTTGTTTGTTTATTTTTTACTTTTTAATTTAATTTAATTTATTTTATTAAATTATTATCTGTGTACCTATTTTACCATTGCCTATTTTTAATTTTAATTTTTATTTATTTATTTATTTAATTTATTTATTTAATTTCCCCCCATTAACCATTTATTTATTCATTTATTTTATTTACGTTATTAAATTATTATCTGTGCACGTATTTTGACACTGCCCACCCTCCCATACATATTATTGTTATTATTTTTATTTATTTATTTATTTTCATGAAATCATTATCTGTGTACCTATTTTTACCATTGCCTATTTTTTTTAATTTTAATTTTTTGAAATAACTTCTCTATTCTCTATATTAGGTTCCAGGAATTCTTTTTTAAATTTTAAATTTAAATTTAAATTTTAATTAATTAATTTATTTTTAAAAAATATATTTTATTGATTTTTACACAGACAGGAATGGAGAGGGACAGAGAATCAGAAACATCGATGATGAGAGAGAATCATCCACCCGCCGCCTCCTGCGCGCCCCCCCCTGGGGATGTGCCCTCAGCCACCCAGGCCCATGCCCTTGACCGGGAATCGAACCCGGGACCCTTCGGTCCAGCAGGCCGACGGCTCTACCCACTGAGCCACCCCGGTTTGGGCTAAAACACCAGATTCTATGGAGGATTCTCAGGGTCAGGGGAGGCCAGGGGGGCCCCCAGGCAGTTCCCAGATTTGGGGGTGACGGTGAGCTCATTCCTCTGACCTTGCTGGTCCCCCTTCAGTCCGTCCGGATAAAGGAGCCGAGTTCCCGCCGAAGCCGGGGCGGCTCAGTGGGCAGAGCCTCGGCCTGCTGGACGGCAGGGTCCCGGGTTCGATTCCCGGTCAAGGGCCTGGGCCTGGGTGGCTGAGGGCACATCCCCAGTGGGGGGCGTGCAGGAGGCAGCGGGTCCATGGTTCTCTCTCCTCGTGGATGTCTCTCTTCTCTCTCTTTCTCTCTCTCTCTTTCTTTTTTTCTCTCTCTTTTTATCTCTTTGTCTCTCTCTCTGTCTGTCTGTCTCTCTCTCTCTTTGTCTCTCTCTCTCTCTCTCTTTTTTCTCTCTCTTTTTATCTCTTTGTCTCTCTCTCTTTCTCTCTCTCTCTCTCTCTCTCTCTGTCTCTCTTTTTCTCTCTTTCTCTCTCTCTTTCTCTCTCTTTGTCTCTCTCTCTCTCTCTTTGTCTCTTTCTCTCTCTCTCTCTCTTTGTCTCTCTCTCTCTCTGTCTGTCTCTCTCTGTCTGTCTCTCTCTCTCTCTCTTTTTCTCTCTTTCTCTCTCTTTATCTCTCTTTGTCTCTCTCTCTCTTTGTCTCTCTCCCTCTCTCTCTCTCTCTCTCTCTCTCTCTCTCTCTCTCTCTCTCTCTCTCTCTCTCTCCTCCTCCCTTCCTTTCTAAAATCAATAGAGAAATATGTTTTTAAAAATTGTACAGCCCCAGGTGGTGTTGCTCAGTGGTTGAGCCTCGACCTAGGAATCAGGAGGGTCCCGGGTTCGATTCCCGGCC
>OY882880.1:5722860-5747860 GCA_963693515.1 Pipistrellus nathusii
GAATGAGTGAATGGCTGAGTGAATGAATGAATGAGTGGATGGATCAAGAAGTGGGTGAATAAATGAATGTGTGAATGCGTGCATGCATGGATCAATGCGTGGTTGAATGAATGAATGAATGAATGAATCAGTGGGTGAATGAATGAATGAATGGATGGATCAAGATGTGGGTGAATGAATGAATGAGTGAATTATGGGTGAATGAGTGAATGAGTGAATCAGTGGGTGAGTGTATGAATGAATGAATGGATGGATCAAGACGTAGGCGAATGAATGAATGTGTGAATGCGTGAGTGCCTGGGCCAATGAGTGGGTGAATGAGTGACTCGCACACACATGCCTTCATTCATTCATTTAACCTTTTATTGATTCCAGAGAGGAAAGGAGAGAGAGAGAGAGAGAGGGAGAGAGGGAGAGAGAGAGAGAGAGAGAGAGAAACTCCCATGAGGAGAGAGAACCATGGATCGGTCGCCTCCTGCACGCCCCCTCCTGGGGATCCAGCCCACCACCCCAGGGCCTGTGCCCCTGACTGGGAATCGAACCCGGGACCTCCTGGTTCACAGGTCCACGGTTCACTCATTCACTCATTCATCACTCATTCATTCATTCACCCACCCACCCATTGAACCATGAATGTATGTATTCACTCATTCATTCATTCAACCACTCATTGAACCATGAATGTATGTATTCACTCAATCATTCACTCATTCATTCATTCACCCCCCCCACTGAACCATGAATGTATGTATTCACTCATTCATTCACTCATTCACTGAACCATGAATGTATGTATTCACTCATTCATTCATTCATTCACTCATTCATTCATTCACCCCCCACTGAACCATGAGTGTATGTATTCACTCATTCATTCACTCACCCACTGAACCATGAATGTGTGTATTCACTCATTCATTCATTCATCCACCCACCCACCCACTGAACCATGAATGTATGTATTCACCCATTCATTCATTCACCCGCCCTCCCACCCACTGAACCATGAGTGTATGTATTCACTCATTCATTCACTTACCCACTGAACCATGAATGTGTGTATTCACTCATTCATTCACTCATTCATTCATCCACCCACCCACCCACTGAACCATGAATGTATGCATTCACTCATTCATTCATTCACCCACTCACTGAACCATGCACACATGCATTCATCCACCCATCCATCCATCCTTTCAATGAGTTCAATGAGTCAAGAGTGGGTGAATGAATGAATGAGTGAATACATATATTCATGGATCAGTGGGTGGGTGGGTGAATGAATGAATGAGTGAATGAGTGGGTGAATCAATGAATGAGTGAATGTATGTGTGCATGGTTCCATGGGTGGTTGAACGAAAGAATGAATGAGTGAGTCAGGGGGTGAATGAGTGAATGTGTGAATGCATGCGTGCACGGGTCAGTCCGTGGGTGAACGAATGAATGAGCGAATGTATGTGTGCGTGGTTCAAGGCGTGTTTGGGTGAATGAATGAGTGAATGACGGAGTGAATGAATGAATGACTGAATGAATGAATGACTGAATGAATGGCTGAGTGAATGAATGAATGTGTGCCATTCTGGGCCAATGCGTGGGTGAATGAGTGACTCGCACACACTTGCATTCACTCATTTATTTAACCTTTTATTGATTCCAGAAAGGAAAGGAGAGAGAGAGAGAGAGAGAGAGAGATATTCATTCATTCATTCACCAACTGAACCATGCACGCATGTATTCACTCATTCATTCACACATTGAACCATGAATGTATGTATTCACTCATTCATTCACTCATTCATTCATTCACCCACCCATTGAACCATGAATGTATGTATTCACTCATTCATTCATTCATTCATCCACCCACCCATTGACCATGAATGTATGCATTCACTCATTCACCCACCCACCCACTGAACCATGAATGTATGCATTCACTCATTCATTCACTCACTCATTCATTCACCCACCTATTGAACCATGAATGTATGTATTCACTCATTCATTCATTCATTCATTCATCCACCCACCCACTGAACCATGAATGTATGTATTCACTCATTCATTCATTCATTCACTCACCCACCCACCCACTGAACCATGAATGTATGTATTCACTCATTCATTCACTCACTCATTCACTCACCCACCCATTGAACCATGAATGTATGTATTCACTCATTCACACATTCACTCATTCATTTAACCTTTTATTGATTCCAGAGAGGAAAGGAGAGGGAGAGGGAGAGGTAGAGAGAGAGAGAGGAGACAGAGAGAGAGAGAGAGACAATCATGGATCCACTATCTCCTTCACGGCCTCCCCCCAGGGCCTGTGCCCTTGACCGGGAATCGAACCCGGGACCTCCTGGTTCACAGGTCCACGCCCAACCACTGAGCCACCCCAGCCAGGCCCCTTTGCTCCTGCGTTCCTTCCTTCCTTCCTTCCTTCCTTCCTTCCTTCCTTCCTTCCTTCCTTCCTTCCTTCCTTCCTTCCTTCCTTCCTTCCTTCCCTCCTCTGATCCCTGCACCCATGACCCTTCCCCTCCACTCCCCAAGATTCCCGGATTCCTGCCAGGTCCCCGGATGGACAGCTTTCCCCTCCAGCCAGAGGCCCTCCCTGCAGGCAGACAGCACAGCGCGCCCCAGCTGGCCCCGCGCCCGGAGCCCTGAGGCCATCGGCAAACATTTGCTTTGGGGCCAGCTGGGGAAAGGTGACATGTCCCAACTCAGAAACCAACCAGCATCCAGCGCCTCAGGGAACGGGGTGGGGAGAGGGGGTGGGGAGAGGGAGGCCGGGGGCTGGGATTGGAATGCGAGGCATCTCTGGGGCCCCTCGGGCAGGCCCCTCCCCAGTTGCGCGGGGGGCGCGGGCTGGAGCGCAAGGCGCGCGCGCGGGTGGCGAGGTTTGGCGACCCCCTCCCCACCCCCCTCTGTGCGCTCTTGCGAGAGCGCGCGTAACAGGCCGGTTTGGGGAGTGTCCAGGGCTCCGGGACAGCGGCCAAATCGCAGGCCCCTGGACACTGGGCCTTCTCCCAGAGGCCTCCCAAAGGCAGGCGAGGCGCTGGGGGAGGGACTCCACGCGCCCAAGAGACCCCGAGAGCGAGCGCAAGAGGTAACTGGAGACCTGGGGGTGCGCAGACGTGTTGCGCGCGGGGCCGGGGGACCCGGGGAGGAGATCAGGGGCGCAGGGGGGCTGCCCGGGGGCAGAGGAGGGGCTGGGGGAGGGACTAAACGCACCTGAGAGACCCCCGAGAGCGAGCGCAAGAGGTAACTGGAGACCTGGGGGCGCGCGCGGGGGAGGGGGGCGTGGAGACGCGTTGCCCGCGGGGCCCGGGACCCGGGGAGGAGATCAGGGGCGCGGGGGGCTGCCCGGGGGCAGAGGAGAAGCTGGGGGAGGGACACCACGTGCCCAAGAGACCAGGGCGAACCCGAGGGCTCGGGCAGGAGGGAACTGGAGACCTGGGGGCGCGCGCGGGGGAGGGTGGGGAGTGGAGACGCGTTGCGCGCGGGGCTGGGGGACCCGGGGAGGAGATCAGGGGCGCAGGGGGCTGCCCGGGTGCAGAGGAGGGGCGAGGAGGGGAGGCGCAAAGGCGGATCTAAAGTTCAAAGAGTTGACCAGGCGGGTCGGGGAGGGCCCTGGGCCGGGTTTTGGGGAGCTAGTGGGCCCCCGAGGCACCTGGCAGGGCGCAGCGGGAGGCAGAGGACTGGCAGGGGGTCCAGGGGGTGAGGGGAGGGGACCCCGGGCGGAAGGGAGAGGGTGTCCAACCCCCATCCCCATCCCCATCCTCACCCCGGAGCGCGCAGGAGGGAACTGGAGACGTGGGCGCGCGGGGCTGGGGGACCCGGGGAGGAGATCAGGGGCGCAGGGGGGCTGCTCGGGGCAGAGGAGGGGCGAGGAGGGGAGGCGCATGGCCAGGGAGGTGGCCTGTGGGGCGCGGGGGCCACGGGGCCTGGGGCAGGGCTGGTGGGTGGGAGCCTCAGCAGCCGCGGGTGTGCCCCCCGCAGGCCCGGGACGCGTGGACAGGACGCGGGCCCCACGAGGGTGCCGAAGGCGCAGGGAGACTCGCACCATGCCCGGTGAGTGGAGGAAGGAGAGCTCCTTCCTTCCTTCCTTCCTTCCTTCCTTCCTTCCTTCCTTCCTTCCTTCCTTCCTTCCTTCCTTCCTTCCTTCCTCCTTCTCTTCCTTTCATTCTTTCTTCTTCCTTCCCTTCCTTCCTCCTCCTCCTCCTCCTCTCCCTCCTCCTCCATCTCCTCCTCCTCCTCCTCCTTCTCCTCCTCCTCCTCCTCCTCCTCCTCCTCCACTCCTCCTCCTCCTCCTCCTCCTCCTCCTCCTCCTCCTCCTCCTCCTCCTTCTTCTTCTTCTTCTTCTTCTTCTTCTTCTTCTTCTTCTTCTTCTCTCTTCTTCTCTCTTCTTCTCTCTTCTTCTCTCTTCTTTCTTTCTCTCTCTCTCCCCCTCCCTTCCTTCCTTCCTTCCTTCCTTCTTCCTTTCTCTTCTTTCTTTCTTTCTTTCTTTCTTTCTTTCTTTCTTTCTTTCTTTCTTTCTTTCTTTCTTTCTTTCTTTCTTTCTTCTTTCTTTCTTTCTTTCTTTTCTTTCTTTCTTTCTTTCTTCTTTCTTTCTTTCTTTCTTTCTTTCTTTCTTTCTTTCTTTCTTTCTTTCTCTTTCTTTCTTTCTTTCTTTCTTTCTTTCTTTCTTTCTTTCTTTCTTTCTTTCTTTCTTTCTTTCTTCTTTCTTTCTCCCTTTTCTTCTTCAATCTTTCTCTCTCTCCTCCCTCCCTTCCTTCCTTCCTTCCTTCCTTCCTTCCTTCCTTCCTTCCTTCCTTCCACCCATCCATCCATCAATTCATTTATCCATCCACCCATCCATCCACCCACTTACTCATCCACCCACTTACCCATCCATCCATCCATCCATCCATCCATCCATCCATCCATCCACCCACCCATCCACATACACATCCATCCATTCATCCACCCCTATACCCATCCATCTACTTATCCATCCATCCATGCATGCATCCACCCATTTCCCCTGACCGGTGTGGCTCAGTGGATAGAGCCTCGGCCTGCTGGACGGAAGGGTCCCGGGTTCGATTCCCGGTCAAGGGCATGGACCTGGGTGGCAGGCACATCCCCAGTGGGGGGCGTGCAAGAGGCAGCTGATCAATGATTCTCTCTCCTCGACGATTCTAACTCTCTATCTTTCTCCCTTCCTCTCTGCAAAAAATCAATAAAATATATTTAAAAAAATATATGTTTATTGACTTCAGAAAGGAAGGGAGAGGGAGACAGAGAGAGAGAGAGAGAAACATCGATGATGAGAGAGACACATCCACCAGCCGCCTCCTGCACGCCCCCCACTGGGGATGTGCCCTCAGCCACCGAGGCCCACGCCCTTGACCGGGAATCGAACCCGGGACCCTTCCGTCCGCAGGCTGAGGCTCTGCCCACTGAGCCGCACCAGCTAGAGCGATAAAATATATTTTTTTAAAGAGAGAGAGAGAGAGAGAGAGAGCCGCCAGGAGGAGGGTGACCGTGTCTCTGTCCGCCCCGCAGTGTCTGACCAGGCCTTTGTCACTCTGGCCACCAACGACACCTACTGCCAGGGGGCCCTGGTGCTGGGCCAATCGCTGAGGGCCCAGATGGCCACGCGGGCGCTGGTGGTGCTGGTGACGCCCCACGTGTCCCGTCTGCTCAGGTGAGACCCCGCCCGGCCCCTCCTTGTGGGGGAGGGACGGCACCCAGGCTCAAGGGGGCGGTGGGTGGGGGGGTCCCCCGGAGACTGGGTGGGTGCCAGGGAGCTGGCAGTCGTGGGATGGGTGGGTAGATGATGGATGGATGGATAGATGGGTGGGTGGATAGATGATAGAGATAGATAGATAGATAGATAGATAGATAGATAGATAGATGATAGAGATAGATAGATAGATAGATAGATGATTGATATAGATAGATAGATAGATAGATAGATAGATAGATAGATAGATGATAGATATAGATAGATAGATGGATGGATGGATAGATAGATAGATAGATAGATAGATAGATAGATGGATAGATAGATAGATAAATGGATGGATAGATAGATGGATGGATAGATAGATAAATGGATGGATGGATAGATAGATAGATAGATAGTTAGAGATAGAAATAGATAGATGGTAGATAGGATGATGGATGGATGGATAGGTGGATAGATAGAATAAATGATACATAGTTAATTAGAAACATATAAATAAATGATATAGATAGATAGATGATAGATAGATAAGGTGATGGATGGATGGATGGATGGATAGATGGATAGGATAATGGATGGATGGATGGATAGATAGATGATAGATATAGATAGATAAATAGATAAATGGATAGATAGATAGACAGACAGATAGAGATAGATGGTAGATAGGATGATGGATGATGGATAGATAGAATGAATGTTACATAGTTAATTAGAAACAGATACATAAATAGACAATAGATAGATAGGATGATGGATGGATGGATGAATAGATGATAGAGATGGATAGATAGATAGATAGATAGGCTGATGGATGGATAGATGGGTAGATAGATAGAATAAATGATACATAGTTAATTAGAAACAGATACATTAATAGATAATAGATAGATGTAGATATATAGATAGATATAGGATGATGGATGCATGGATGGATGGATAGGTGGATGATGAATGTGTGGGCGTATAGATGGTTAGATGGACACATGGACAGATGGGTGGATACCTAGATAAATATAGAGACATAGACATAGGTGATTAATAGCTAAATATAGAGATGATAGATACATAGATAGATGATAGATGATAGGTAGATAGAAATAGATAAGATGGATGGATAGATAGAATAAATAATACATAGTTAATTAGAAACATTCATAAATAGATGATAGATAGATGATAGAGATAGATAGATGATAGATAGATAGATAGACAAATAGATAGATATAGGGTGATGGATGCATGGATGGGTGGATGATGGATGTGTGGGTGTATGGATGGTTCGATGGATGCATGGACTGATGGATACAAAGATAAATATGGAGACATAGATATAGATAATTAACAGCTAAATATAGAGATGATAGATACATAGATAGATGATAGAAAGATAGACAGATAGATAGATAGATAGATAGATAGAAAGACAGATAGATAGATAGATAAGATGGATGGATGATGGATAGATGTGTATATGGATGGCTAGATGGATGCGAGGATGGATAGGTGGATGGATAAATGGATACATAGATAAATATAGAAATGTAGACAGAAATGATTAATAGTTACATGTAGAGATGGTAGATAGATAGTAGGTAGATAGATAGAATAGATAAATAGAATAGATGAAACAGATAGATACATAAATAAATGATAGATAGATAGATAGATAGATAGATAGATAGATAGATAGATGATGGAATGGATGGTGGATGATGGATGGATGGATAGATAGATGAAGAGATGAATGGTAGAGATAGATGATAGATAGGATGGATGGTGGATGTGGGGGTGTATAGATGGTTAGATGGATGCATGGATGGACGGATGAATAGATGGATGGATGGATGGATGGATGGATGGATACAAAGGTAAATATAGAGACATAGACATAGGTGATTCATAAGTAAATATAGGGATGATAGATAGATAGTTGTGAGAATGGATAGATAGATAATAGAGAAATAGATAGGTAGACAGATAGAAATGATGGATAGAAGAAGATATAGAATGGATAGATAAGTAGATGACAGAGTGAAATGGGTGATGGATAGATGGATGACAGAT
This sequence comes from Pipistrellus nathusii, assembly GCA_963693515.1. Taxonomy (NCBI): domain Eukaryota; kingdom Metazoa; phylum Chordata; class Mammalia; order Chiroptera; family Vespertilionidae; genus Pipistrellus; species Pipistrellus nathusii. The sequence goes on from OY882880.1 coordinate 5,730,668, forward strand.
AGAGATAGGATGGATAGATAAATAGATGATAGATGATTGATAGATATAGTTTGATGGGTGATGGATGGGTGATGGATAGATAGATGATAGAAATAGGGTGAATTGATAGATGATAAGATGGATGATGGATAGGTAGATGATAGATGGATGATGATAGAGTTGGATGGGTGATGGATAGATAGATGATAGAGATAGGATGGATTGATAGATGATACAGTTAGATGGGTGATGGATAGGTAGATGACAGAGATAGAATGGATTGATAGATGATAAAGTTAGATGGGTAATGGATGGGTGATGGATAGATAGATGACAGAGATAGGATGGGTAGGTAAATAGATGATAGATGATTGGTAGAGATAGGATGGATTGATAACTAGATAATAGATGATAGATAGAGATAGGATGGGTAGATAGATAAATAGATGATGTAGTTAGATGGGTGATGGGTGGATATGTGATGGATAGAGAAATGATGGAGAGATAGAAATAGGATGGATTGATAGATGATAAAGGTAGATGGGTGATGGATGGGTGATTGATGGATAGATGATAGAAATAGGGTGAATTGATAGATGATAAGATGGATGATGGATAGGTAGATGATAGAGATAGGATGGATTGATAAATAGATAATAGATGATAGAGATAGGATGGGTAGATAGATAAAGAGATGCTGTAGTTAGATGGATGATGGGTGGATGGGTGATGGATAGATAGATGATAGATAGATAGAGATAGGATGGATTGATAGATGATAAAGTTAGATGGATGATGGGTGGGTGATGGATGGATAGATGACAGAGATAGGATGGATAGATAAATAGATGATAGATGATAAATATGGTTAGATGGGTGATGGATGGGTGATGGATAGATAGATGATAGTTGGAGTTGTGATGGATTGATAAATAGATAATTGATCGATGATAGAGATAGGATGGATGATGGATAGATGGGTGATGGATGGATAGATGATAGTTGGAGATGTGATGGATTGATAAATAGATAATTGATAGATGATAGATAGAGATAGGATAGGTGATGGATAGATGGGTGATGGATAGATGGGTGATGGATAGATAGATGATAGTTGGAGATGTGATGGATTGATAAATAGATGATAGATAGATGATAGAGATAGGATGGATGATGGATAGATGGGTGATGGATGGATAGACCATAGTTGGAGATGTGATGGATTAATAAATAGATAATTGATAGATGACAGAGTGAGATGGATAATGGATAGATGGGTGATGGATAGATAGATGATGGAGATGTGATGGATTAATAAATAAATAATTGATAGATGATAGAGATAGGATGGATTGATAGTTGATAGGTAGATGACAGAGAGAGATGGGTGATGGATTGATGGTGATGGATGGATAGATGATAGTTGGAGATGTGATGGATTGATAAATAGATAACTGATCGATGATAGAGATAGGATGGATGATGGGTAGATGGTGATGGATGGATAGACCATAGTTGGAGATGTGATGGATTGATTAATAGATGATTGATAGATGACAGAGATAGGATGGTGATGGATAGATGGGTGATGGATGGATAGACCATAGTTGGAGATGTGATGGATTGATTAATAGATGATTGATAGATGGTAGAGATAGGATGGGTGACGGATCGATGGTGATGGACACCCGCAGGGCCCTTCTCTCGAGGGTGTTCGATGAGGTGGTGGAGGTCAGCCTGGCGGACAGCGCGGACCCCGCCCGCCTGGCCCTCCTGCGGCGCCCGGAGCTGGGCCCCACGCTCACCAAGCTGCACTGCTGGGCGCTCACGCGCTACCGCAAGGCCGTGTTCCTGGACGCCGACACGCTGGTGAGCGCGCCGGGGGTTCTGGGGGCGCCGGGGGTTCTGGGGGCGAGACGCTGGGGATTCTGGGGGCAGCCGGGGATTCTGGGAGAGAGACGCTGGGGAGCACCGGGGGTTCTGGGGGCACCGGGGATTCTGGGAGCAGCTGGGGATTCTGGGAGAGCACCGGGGATTCTGGGAGAGAGACTCTGATGAGCACTGGGGATTCTGGGAGATAGACGCTGGTGAACACCAGGGATTCTGGGAGAGAGACGCTGGGGAGCACCAGGGATTCTGGGAGCAGCCAGGGGTTCTGGGGGCAGCTGGGGATTGTGGGAACAAGATGCTGGTGAGCACTGGGGATTCTGGGAGCAGCAGGGGATTCTGGGAGCACCCAGGGGTTCTGGGAGCAGCCGGGGATCTGGGGGAGAGACAGTGGGGAGCACCGGGGATTCTGGGGGAGAGACACTGGGGAGCACCGGGGATTCTGGGGGAGAGACATTGGGGAGCACCGGGGATTCTGGGGGAGAGACACTGGGAAGCACCGGGGATTCTGGGAGCAGCCAGGGATTCTGGGGGCAAGATGCTGGGGAGCACCGGGGGTTCTGGGAGCAGCCAGGGATTCTGGGGGCAGCTGGGGATTCTGGGGGCAGCTGGGGATTGTGGGAGCTAGATGCTGGTGAGTACTGGGGATTCTGGGAGCAGCAGGGGATTCTGGGAGCACCCAGGGGTTCTGGGAGCAGCCGGAGATCTGGGGGAGAGACACTGGGGAGCACCGGGGATTCTGGGAGCACTCGGGGATTCTGGGGGCGAGAGGCTGGTGAGCACCGGGGATTCTGGGAGAGAGACGGCGCCCTTGTGGAGAGAAGCCCGTCAGACACCCTGCCTCATGCTCCCCTTTCAGCAGGCTGCAACCTTAGGGCAGGGAGATTTCCCATCAGGGAACTTAGAACAGGTGTGTATTTTATTTTATTATATTATTTTATTTAATTTATTTTATTTTATTTATAGATTTTATTTATTTTATTTTTATTTTTTTAGTTTAATTTAATTAATTTTATTTTTTAATTTTTTAAATTTTTTTATTATTTTATTTTATTTATTATTTTCTTTTCTTTTTAAATTTTTAAAATTTAAAATTTTATTTATTTTATCATTTTATTTATTTTGTTTTATTTTATTTTATTTTTAAATTTTATTTTATTTATTACATTTTATTTTATTTTATTTTTATTTTACTTTATTATTTATTTTTATTTATTTTGTTATTTTATTTCATTATTTTATTTCATTTTATTTATTTTATTTTAATTTAATTTAATTTAATTTATTTTATTTTTAATTTTTAATTTTTTAATTTTTTTAATTTTCCATTTTTAATTTAATTAATTAATTAATTAATTAATTTTCTATTTTATTATTTTATTTTATTTTATTTATTTTATTATTTTATCATTCACTAGAGGCCTGGTGCACAAAATTCTCCAGCCCACCACCCGGGCATGTGCCCTTGACCAGGAATCGAACCCATGACCTTCTGGTTCCTAGGTTGTTGATACTCAGCCCCTCAGCCACACCAGCCAGGACTTGATTGGCCATTTTTTTAACATTTGTTTTTGTCTGTAGTGAGAGCAACCTGCCCCAGGGGCTCAGACCTCCTCTGATGGACAGGTTGCCATGAGCCAACCCGGTCTGGGCCCGCCCTCAAGCCCCACCTTCATTCCTCACCTCTTCAAACAGGAAGTCCCCCCTCATTGCTCACCTCTGCGAAACAGGAAGTCCACAGGAGGGGGCGTGGCTAACGGGTTCCTCTGCTCTGATTGACATGTTACCATGAGCCAATGCTAAGGTCTGGACCCGCCCTTAAGACACGCCTTCATTCCTAACCTCTTCCAACCGGAAGTCCCGCCCTCTTTTTTTTTTTAAACTGTGAAACCGGAAGTCCCGCCCTCCTTTCTCACCTGATGCAAAGGAAGTCTGCAGGAGGGGGCGTGGCTAACTGGTTCCCCTGGATCTGAATGACAGGTTGTCAAGAGCCAACACAGTCTGGGCCCCTCCTCAAGCCCCGCCCTCCTTCACTTCTTCAAACAGGAAGTCCCGCCCTCCTTCATCACCTGCAAAACCAGAAGTCCCGCCCCTTTATCACCTCTGCAAACCGGAAGTCCCACCCCTTTCTCACCTCTGCAAATCGGAAGTCCTGCCCCCTTTCTCACCTGGAAAAAAATGGAAGTCCTGCCCTCATTTCTTTCTTGTTTTTGAGATCATACAGTATTTTTTAAAATTTATTTTATTGATTATGGTCTCACCTAATTGTCCTTACACCCACATTCCCATCTGCCCGCTTTTCTCACCTCTTTGAACTGGAAGTCCCGCCCTCTTTTCTCACCTGTTCCAACTGGAAAAGTCCCACCTTCATTCCTCACCTCTTTGAACCGGAAGTCCCGCCCTCTTTTCTCGACTGCGGAAACCGGAAGTCCCGCCCTTTATTTTTTTTAAAGTTATTTTATTGATTATGGTCTCACATCATTGTCCTTACACCCCTATTCCCATCCGCCCGCTTTTCTCACCTCTTTGAACAGGAAGTCCCACCCTCTTTTCTCTACTGAAAAAACGGAAGTCCTGCCCTCCTTTCTTTTTTTTTTTCCTTTATTTTTGAGATCATACAGTATTTTTTTAAAATTTATTTTATTGATTATGGTCTCACATCATTGTCCTTACACCCCCATTCCCATCCGCCCGCTTTTTTCACCTGCAAAACCGGAAGTCCCGCCCCTTTGCTCACCTCTTCCAACCGGAATTCTCGCCCTCTTCTTGCCTCTTCAAATTGGAAGTCCCGCCCCTTTTCTCACCTCTTTGAACCGGAAGTCCCGCCCCTTTGCTCACCTCTTCCAACCGGAATTCTCGCCCTCTTCTTGCCTCTTCAAACTGGAAGTCCCGCCCCTTTTCTCACCTCTTTGAACCGGAAGTCCCACCCTCTTCCCCCCACCTCTTCAAACCGGAAGTCCCGCCTTCATTCCTCACCTCTTTGAACCAGAAGTCCCGCCCTCCTTTTTTTTTTTTTTGAGATCATACAGTATTTTTTAAAATTTATTTTATTGATTATGGTCTCACCTAATTGTCCTTACACCCCCATTCCCATCCGCCCGCTTTTCTCACCCCTTTGAACCGGAAGTCCCGCCCTCTTTTCTCACCTGTTCCAACTGGAAAAGTCCCGCCTTCATTCCTCACCTCTTTGAACTGGAAGTCCCGCCCTCTTTTCTCGACTGCGGAAACCGGAAGTCCCGCCCTTCTTTATTTTTTTTTAAATTTATTTTATTGATTATGGTCTCACATCATTGTCCTTACACCCCCATTCTCATCCGCCCGCTTTTCTCACCTCTTTGAACAGGAAGTCCCGCACTCTTTTCTCAACTGAAGAAACCGGAAGTCCCGCCCTCCTTCTTTCTTTTTTTTTTTTTTTTTGAGATTATACAGTACTTCTTTTTTAAATTTTTTTTATTGATTATGGTCTCACCTAATTGTCTTTACACCCCCATTCTCATCCGCCCTCTTTTCTCACCTCTTGGAACCGGAAGTCCCACCCTCTTTTCTCACCTGGAAAAAAATGGAAGTCCTGCCCTCATTTCTTTCTTGTTTTTGAGATCATACAGTATTTTTTTTTAAATTTATTTTATTGATTATGGTCTCACCTAATTGTCCTTAAACCCCCATTCCCATCCGCCCCATTTTCTCACGTCTTGGAATCGGATGTCCCGCCCTCTTTTCTCACCTGCAGTAAACCGGAAGTCCCGCCCTTGTTCTTTCTTTTTTTTTTTTGAGATCATACAGTATTTTTTTAAAATTTATTTCATTGATTATGGTCTCACCTAATTGTCCTTACACCCCCATTCCCATCCGCCCCCTTTTCTCACCTCTTTGAACAGGAAGTCCCGCCCTCTTTTCTCACCTGCAGAAACCGGAAGTCCCGCCCTTCTTTCTTTTTTTTTCCTTTTTTTTTTGAGATCATACAATAGTTTTTTCTTTTAATATTTATTTTATTGATTATGGTCTCACCTAATTGTCCTTACACCCCCATTCCCATCCGCCCCCTTTTCTCACCTCTTGGAACCGGAAGTCCCGCCCTCTTTCCCCCACCCCGCCTCTTCAAACCGGAAGTCCCGCCCCTTTTCCTCACCCGCAAACCCGGAAGTCCGCCGGAAGGGGGCGTGGCTAACGGGTCTCCCTCCTCCCCCCCCCCCCCCCCGTCTCTGATGGACAGGTGCTCTCCAACATCGATGAACTCTTTGACAGAAGCGAGTTCTCGGCTGCCCCGGACCCAGGCTGGCCCGACTGCTTCAACAGCGGGGTGTTTGTCTTCCGGCCGTCGCTGCGCACGCACGGCCTGCTGCTCCGGCACGCCATGGACCACGGCAGCTTCGACGGTGCGCGGGGCACGCCTCGGGGAGTTTGGGGGGCCGAGAACAGGGGACCCCAGACCCCCTGCCCCACGCTTCTCCTCCTCCCCGTGGCCTGAGAAAGAACGAATGCATGAAAATTTCAACACAAATAAGAAATAATAATAACAATAATAATAAATAATGGGATGTGGGCCCTGGCTGGGGTGGCTCAGTGGGCAGGGCGTCTGATTTTTTTTTTTCCTCCCTCCCCCCCACCCACTGCGGATGTGCCCTCAGCCACCAAGGTCCATGCCCTTGGCCGGGAATCGAACCCGGGACCCTTCCGTCCGCAAGCTCAATAATGCTCTGTTTGAGGAGACACATCTATTTTTTAAGACTAGGATAGAGGCCCCTGGTGGGTGTGGCTGCTGGAGGCGGGAGGGTCCCGGGTTCGATTCCCGGTCAAGGGCATGGACCTTGGTGGCCGAGGGCGCATCCCCCGTGGGGGGCGTGCAGGAGGCGGCCGGTCCGTGGTTCTCTCTCCTCCTGGATGTTTCTCTCTTTCTTTCTTCCTCTCCCTTCTTCTCTCTGAAACCAATAAAAATATATTTAAATTAAAAAAATAAATTGCAGCCGGTCTCTCCCATCATGAATGCTTCTCTCTCTCTCTCTCTCTCTCTCTCTCTCTCTCTCTCTCTCTCTCTCTCTCCTTTTCCCTCATTCTCTGACATCAATGAAAATACATTTAAATGATAAAAATAAAGAAATGAAAGAGCCCAGGACCGGTGTGGCTCAGTGGATAGCGCATCAGCCTGTGGACTGAACGGTCCCGGGTTCGATTCCCGGTCAAGGGCACAGGCCTGGGTTGTAGGCTCCATCCCCAGTGGGGGACGTGCAGGAGGCAGCCGATGAGTGATTCTCTCTCTCATCATGGATGTTTCTCTCTCTCTCTTCCTTGCTCTTTGAAATCTATCGATCGATCTCTATAGAAAACATATTTTATTGATTTTTTTTTTTTTTTTTTTTTTACACCGAGAGGAAGGGAGAGGGAGAGAGAGAGTCAGAAACATCGATGACGAGAGAGAAACATCCATCCGCCGCCTCCTGCACGCCCCCCACTGGGGATGTGCCCTGAGCCACCGAGGTCCATGCCCTTGACCGGGCGGAATCGAACCCGGGACCCTTCCGTCCAGCAGGCCGAGGCTCTACCCACTGAATGGCTTCGACCCGTTCGTGTCTCTGTTCGCTTTCAGGGGCCGATCAGGGCTTGCTCAATAGCTTTTTCAGCGACTGGGCCACGGCTGACATCCACAAACACCTGCCTTTCACCTACAACCTCAGCTGCAACGCCGCCTACACCTACACGCCCGCCTTCCGATGGTGAGTGCCCCTCCGCGGGCCCCGGTCCCGGGTTCGAGACCCCCCCCCCCACACACACCCCCGCCCCGGGAGACGGCCGTCCCGCTCGCAAACGAATTTTTAAAATATATTTTATTTTTTTATTTTTACGGAGAGCTAGAGAGAGAGAGAGAGAGAAACAATGAAAAGACAGACATATCAACTCAGCCGCCTCCCGCACGCCCCCTCCTGGTTGGGGACGGAGCCCGCAACCCGGGCCTGCGCCCTTGACCGGGAATCGAACCCGTGACCCTCCTGGTTCATAGGTTCGACGCTCTAACCGCTGGGTCACACCGGCCGGGCTGTTGAATGTGTCCGGCCAGGACCCCGCGGACCTCTCCTCCCTTGTTTCCCCCCCTCAGGTTCGGCTCGAGGGCGAAGGTCGTGCACTTTCTCGGCCCCAGGAAGCCATGGACCTACAAGTACAACCCGCAGACGGGCTCGGTGCTGGACGAGGGCCCCGGGGCGGCCCCCCGGCACGAGCTGTCCTTCCTGAACCTGTGGTGGGACATCTACCACCGCAGCGTCCTGCCTCTGTACGGGAGCGCCCTGGGCGGGCCGCGGATCGTTCCGGAGGCCCCGCGGAACGTTCCGGAAGAAGAGCTGCGGAACATTCCGGAAGAAGAGCCACGGAACATTCCGGAAGAGCCGCGGAACGTTCCGGAAGAAGAGCCATGGAACCTTCTGGAAGGGCCGCGGAACCTTCCGGAAGTGCCGCGGAACATTCCGGAAGGGCCGCAAAACATTTCAAAAGATCTGCGGAACACTCCAGAAGAGCCGCGAAATATTCCGGAAGAGCCACGGACTATTCCGGAAGGGCCACGGAACGTTCCGGAAGGGCCACGGAACGTTCCGGAAGGGCCACGGAACGTTCCGGAAGGGCCACGGAACGTTCCTGAAGAGCCACGGAACATTCCCGAAGAGCCACGGAACATTCCGACGGTGCCATGGAATGTTCCAGAAGAGCCACGGAACATTCCAGAAGGGCCACGGAACATCCCGGAGGAGCTACGGATTCTTCTGGAAGGGCCACGGAACCCCCCAAAAGGGCCAAGGAACGTTCCGGGAGGGCCCTGGAACATTCCGCAAGAGCCGCGGAACGTTCCGGAACAGCCACGGAACACTCCGGAAGAAGTGTCTACGGGACCCTCGGTAAGTGGGGGATTCCCCTCGGGACATAAGCGTTGAGAATAGAGTCAAGCCCGGCCCGCATGACTCAGAGGTCACGGGTTCGATTCTCGGTCAAGGGCACAGGCACGGGTTGCGGGCTCCGTCCCCAACCAGCAGGGGGCGTGCGGGAGGCGGCCGATGGATGTTTCTCTCTCATCATCGATGTTTCTGACTCTATTCTTGTGTTTCCGGCAGCCAGCGGACGAGACAGGAAGTGGCCGGACGGAGGTACCTGAGCAAGGAAACCAGGATCCCTGTGTGACTGAGAATGCCCTCGAGGTAGGACCCCCATCCTTGGCTCCCTCTCGCCTCCTGCTGGTCTCTCTCTGCCTGTCCTGGGTCTCCCCGCTCATTTTTAAAAAATATTTTATTTTATTTTATTTATTTATTTTAAATATATTTTGATTGATTTTTGTACAGAGAGGAAGGGAGAGAGATAGAGAGTTCGAAACATCGATGAGAGAGAGAGAGTCATTGATCCGCTGCTTCTTGCACACCCCCTACTGGGGATGTGCCTGCAACCAAGGTCCATGCCCTTGACCGGGACTCGAACCCGGGACCTTTCCGTCTGCAGGCCGACGCTCTATCCACTGAGCCACACCGGTTTGCTCAGGGGTTGAATCTTTTATTTTTTTTTATTATTATTTTATTTTTTATTTTTATTGATTTCAGAGAGGAAGGGAGAGAGAAAGAGAGAGAGAGAGAGAGAGACACATCCATGAGAAGCAGACAGACTTTCCGTTCGAAAGTGTGTGTAGCCGAAACCGGTGTGGCTCAGCAGACCGAGCGTCGGCCTGCGGACGGAAGGGTCCCGGGTTCGATTCCCAGGTCCAGGGCACTTTACCTTGGTGGTTGGGGGCACATCCCTAGTGGGGGGGCGTGCGCAGAAGGCAGTGGATCAATATTTCTCTGTGATGGATGTCTCTGGCTCTCTATCCCTCTCCCTTCCTCTCTGTAAAAAAAAAAATAAAAAAAAATCAATCAAATATATTTAAAATATATTTATTTTAGAGCATCGGTCTGTGGACTGAAAGGTCCCGGGTTCGATTCCGGTCAAGGGCATGTATGTTGGTTGCGGGCACATCCCTGGTGGGGGGCGTGCAGGAGGCGGCTGGTCGATGTTTCTCTCTCATCGACGTTTCTAGCTCTCTCCCTTCCTCTCTGTTAAAAATCAATAAAATATATTAAAAAAATATATATATATTTAAAATAAAAATGTGTGTGTATAAAAGGCATGACACCATCAATAAACTGGCTACAGTCTGTGAAAGAACGACTATTAACAACAACAACAACAACAACAAAAACACAACAAGCCGAAACCGGTGTGGCTCAGTGGGTAGAGCGTCGGCCTGCGGACCGAAGGGTCCCGGGTTCGATTCCCGGTCAAGGGCATGGACCTTGGTTGCGGGTACATCCCCAGTGGGGGGCGTGCAGGAGGCAGCTGATCGATGACTCTCATCGATATTTCTAGCTCTCTATCCCTCTCTCTCTTCTTAAAAAATATATATTATTGATTTTTGTACAGAGAGGAAGGGACAGGGATAGAGAGTTAGAAACATCCATGAGAGAGAGTCATCGATCAGCTGCCTCCTGCACGCCCCCCACTGGGGATGTGCCCGCAGCCACCGAGGCCCATGCCCTTGACCGGGAATCGAACCCGGGACCCTTCCGTCCGCAGGCCGACGCTCTACCCACTGAGCCACACCGGCCTCGGCTCTATCCCTCTCCCTTCCTCTCCGTAAATCATCAATAAAATATATTTTTTAAAGAAAAACCTAAAAAAAAAAACTATAAGAGTGACAAAAGAACAACAACAACAAACAAACAAACAAAACGGAAACCATGTCCTGCCGTCCCGTCTCCCCCCCCGTAGGTGGCGCTGTCCGTGTCCGTGTCGGAGATCGCCATCCAGGAGAAGGTGCGGGCGCTGAGCCCCGAGGAGCAGAGGAGGCGCTGGGAGGAGGGCCACATCGATTACATGGGGACGGACGCCTTCGCCCGCATCCAGGAGAAGCTGGACCGCTTCCTGCACTGAGGGGCGCGGGGATGGCGTGTGCTCGGGGCCCCGTGGTCCCGCCCGCCGTGACTGTAGCGAGTCAGCTACGTGCTACGTGCCCGTGTCCGTCGTTCAGCGACGTGTATTTATGGTTCAACATGGCTCATCGTTCAGCTACGTGACTGTGTGCGTTCAGCTACGTGCCCGTGTTCATCGCTCAACTACATGGTTCATCGCTCAACTACATGCCCGTGTTCATGGTTCAACTACATGCCTGTGTTCATTCAACTACATGGTTCACCGTTCAACTACATGCCTGTGTGTTCATTCAACTACATGGTTCACCGTTCAACTACATGACTGTGTTCATTGAACTACATGGTTCACCGTTCAACTACATGACTGTGTTCATTGAACTACATGGTTCACCGTTCAACTACATGCCTGTGTTCATTGAACTACATGGTTCATCGCTCAACTACATGGTTCATCGCTCAACTACATGCCCGTGTTCATGGTTCAACTACATGCCTGTGTTCATTCAAGTACATGGTTCACCGTTCAACTACATGACTGTGTTCGTTCAACTACATGGTTCACCGTTCAACTACATGACTGTGTTCGTTCAACTACATGACTGTGTTCATTCAACTACATGCCTGTGTTCATTCAACTACATGGTTCACCGTTCAACTACATGCCTGTGTTCATTGAACTACATGGTTCATCGCTCAACTACATGGTTCATCGCTCAACTACATGCCCGTGTTCATGGTTCAACTACATGCCTGTGTTCATTCAACTACATGGTTCACCGTTCAACTACATGACTGTGTTCGTTCAACTACATGACTGTGTTCATTCAACTACATGCCTGTGTTCATTCAAGTACATGGTTCACCATTCAACTACATGCCTGTGTTCATTCAACTACATGGTTCATCGTTCAACTACATGCCTGTGTTCATTCAACTACATGGTTCACCGTTCAACTACATGACTATGTTCGTTCAACTACATGACTGTGTTCATTCAACTACATGCCTGTGTTCATTCAACTACATGGTTCACCGTTCAACTACCTGCCTGTGTTCATTGAACTACATGGTTCATCGCTCAACTACATGGTTCATCGCTCAACTACATGCCCGTGTTCATGGTCCAACTACATGCCTGTGTTCATTCAACTACATGGTTCATCGTTCAACTACATGCCTGTGTTCATTCAACTACATGGTTCACCGTTCAACTACATGACTGTGTTCGTTCAACTACATGACTGTGTTCATTCAACTACATGCCTGTGTTCATTCAAGTACATGGTTCACCATTCAACTACATGCCTGTGTTCATTCAACTACATGGTTCACCGTTCAACTACATGCCTGTGTTCATTCAACTACATGGTTCACCGTTCAACTACATGACTGTGTTCGTTCAACTACATGACTGTGTTCATTCAACTACATGCTTGTGTTCATTCAACTACATGGTTCACCGTTCAACTACATGCCTGTGTTCATTGAACTACATGGTTCATCGCTCAACTGCATGGTTCATCGCTCAACTGCATGCCCGTGTTCATGGTTCAACTACATGACTGTGTTCATTCAACTACATGCCTGTGTTCATTCAATTACATGGTTCATCGTTCAACTACATGACTGTGTTCATTCAACTACATGCCTGTGTTCATCGTTCAACTACATGTATTTATTGTTCAACATGGTTCACCATCCAACTACTGTGTTCATTCAACTATGTGCCTGTGTTCATTCAATTACATGCCCGTGTTCATCACTCAACTACATGCCTGTGTTCATCGTTCAACTACATGGTTCATCACTCAACTACATGGTTCATCGCTCAACTACATGCCCGTGTTCATCACTCAACTACATGCCTGTGTTCATCGTTCAACTACATGATTCATCATTCGACTACATGCCTGGGTTCATTAAACTACATGCCTGTGTTCATTCAACTACATGGTTCATCATTCAACGACATGACTGTTCATTCAACTACATGCCCGTGTTCATCGCTCAACTAGATGCCTGTGTTCATCACTCAACTACATGCCTGTGTTCATCGTTCAATTACATGGTTCATCGTTCAACGACACGCCTGTGTTCATTCAACTACACGCCCGTGTTCATCATTCAACTACATGCCTATATTTATCATTCAACTACGTGCCCGTGTTCATTGCTATTTATGGGTCGACCAACCTCAGTGCCACACACACACACACACACACACACACACACACACAAAATAGAACCCAGACCGTGAACAACCAGGACGAGGGCTTCATCCCGGCGATGTGTGGCCAGGACTCGCTCAGGACTACCAAGTGCAAAGGACCCCCCTGGGAGGCAAATCTGCGAGCCTGCTCTTCGCTGGCTCTCCCTCCCTGACTCCCCAGCAGCGTGTTCCTGCCGTGTCAACTCCGTTCTCTGGGGAGAATTCTCGGTGTTCCGAGACCGGACACTGTCTTCCCTGAGAAAGGCTGGTCCCTCATGTTGTGAATTCGTGGAAAATGCTGTGAATCCTCCTTCCCCACCTCGATTATAATAATAATAATTATAATAACAATAATAATTATAATAATTATAATAATAAAACACGCATGCTGAAACCGGTGTGGCTCAGTGGATAGAGCGTCAGCCTGCAGACCAAAGGGTCCCGGGTTCGATTCCCGGTCAAGGGCACAGACCTTGGTGGCTGAGGGCACATCCCCAGTGGGGGGTGTTTAGGAGGCAACTGATCAATGATTCTCTTGTCAATGTTTCTAACTCTCTCTCTCTTCTCCCTTCCTCGCTGAAATCAATGGAAAAATATTTTTAAAAATAATAATAAATAGCCCTGATTGGTGTGGCTCTGTGGATAGAGCGTCAGCCTGCAGACCAAAGGGTCCCGGGTTCGATTCCCGGTCAAGGGCACGGACCTTGGTGGCGGGCACATCCCCAGTGGGGGGCGTGCAGGAGGCGGCTGGTCGGTGTTTCTCTCTCATCGACGTTTCTAACTCTCTGTCCCTCTCCCTTCCTCTCTGTAAAAAAAAAAAAAAAAAATCAATAAAAAATATTTTTTTAAAAATAAAATGAAATACAAATAGGATTTTAAAATGTATCTATTTCACCAAGAAGCACGTTTAACCCCAAGGACAGGAGAGAAGGGGAGGGTAGCGGCAACATAAACACTTTTTATAGGACACGTGAAGACATTGAATTGGTCGTTGCCTATGAACAATGGCTGATGGGTTAGCATGAGTAGAAACCAGTGGGTTCAAGGCCCCAAATGAAAAGAGGGCTCCTCCCATGAAGGTCTGGGTCCCCCAATATAGGTCTGAACCCCGTATGGTGGTCTGGGTGTCTGGATTGGGGTTTGAACTACGATTCCCAGAATTCCTTGTGCTCCAGGCGCCCTGGGTCTGGGCCTGCCACCAGAACTACAATTCCCAGAATACCTAGTGTTCCCCATGCTCTGGGCCTGGGCCTGCCACGAGAACGACAATTCCCAGAATTCCCAGTGCTCCCTGCGCTCTGTGCCTGGAACTGCCACAAAAACTACAATTCCCAGAATACCTAGTGTTTCCCATGCTCTGGACCTGGGGCTGCCACCAGAACTACAATTCCCAGAATGCCTAGTGCTTCCCCAAGTTCTGGGCCTGGCACCAGAACTATGATTCCCAGAATTCCTGGTGCTCCACACTCTCTGGGCCTCTGCTTCTGGACTTGCCATTAGAACTACAATTCCCAGAATTCCCAGTGCTCCCTACGCTCTCTGTGCCTGGGCCTGCCACCAGAACTACAATTCCCAGGCCCAGAGAGCTGGGATCACTGGGGATTCTGGGAATTGTAGTTCTGATGGCAGGCCCAGACCCAGAGAGCGGGGAGCACTGGGAATTCTGGGAATTGTAGTTCTGGTGGTGGCCCCAGACCCTAGGAATTCTGGAAATTGTAGTTCTGGTAGCAGGCCCAGACCCAGAGAGCAGGGAGCACTGGGAATTCTGGGAATCATATTTCTGGTTGTGGCCCCAGGCCCTAGGAATTCTGGGAATCATATTTCTGGTGGCAGACCCAGGCCCAGAGAGTGGGGAGCACTGGGAATTCTGGGAATCAGTTCTGGCCCCAGGCCCTAGGAATTCTGGGAATCGTAGTTCTGGTGGCAGATCCAGGCCCAGAGCATGGGGAACACTGGGAATTCTGGGAATCGTAGTTCTGGTGGCAGGCCCAGGCACAGAGAGTGGGAATGACTAGGGATTGTGGACTTTTAGTTCTGGTAGCAGGCCCAGACACAGAGCGTGGGGAGCACTGGGATTTCTGGAAATCATATTTCTGGTTGTGGCCCCAGGCCCTAGGAATTCTGGGAATCGTAGTTCTGGTGGCAGGCCCAGACCCAGAGCGCAGGAGCACTGGGAATTCTGGGAATCGTAGTTCTGGTAGCAGGCCCAGACCCAGAGAGCAGGGAGCACTGGGAATTCTGGGAATTGTAGTTCTGGTGGCGGGCCCAGACCCAGAGACCTGGGATCACTAGGGATTCTGGGAATTGTAGTTCTGGTGGCGGCCCCAGGCCATAGGAATTCTGGGAATTGTAGTTCTGGTGGCAGGCCCAGACCCAGGGCGCGGGAGCACTGGGAATTCTGGGAATCGTAGTTCTGGTGGCAGGCCAGGCCCAGAGTGTGGGGAGCACGGGGAATTCTGGGAATCATAGTTCTGATGGCAGGCCCAGACCCAGAGCACAGGGAGCAGTGGGAATTCTGGGAATTGTAGTTCTGCTGGCAGCCCCAGACCCAGAGACCTGGAATCACTAGGGATTCTGGGAATTGTAGTTCTGATGGAGGCCCAAGGCCCTAGGAATTCTGGGAATTGTAGTTCTGGTGGCAGGCCCAGGCCCAGAGCGTGGGGTGCACAGGGAATTCTGGGGATCATAGTTCTGGCGGCAGGCCCAGGCCCAGAGAGTGGGAGCACTGGGAATTCTGGGAATCATAGTTCTGGTGGCAGGCCAGGCCCAGAGTGTGGGGAGCACGGGGAATTCTGGGAATCGTAGTTCTGGTGGTGGCCCCAGGCCCTAGGAATGCTGGGAATTGTAGTTCTGGTGGCGGCCCAGGCCCAGAGCGCGGGAGCACGGGGAATTCTGGGAATCGTAGTTCTGGTGGCGGCCCAGGCCCAGAGCGCGGGAGCATGGGGAATTCTGGGAATCGTAGTTCTGGTGGCGGCCCAGGCCCAGAGCGCGGGAGCACGGGGAATTCTGGGAATCGTAGTTCTGGTGGCGGTCAGTCACCTCTCGCTGGGGCCTCCGTCGTGGACGCAGGAGCAGGGCGGGAAGGTCGCACAGCAGGGCTGCAGCCACGGCTTCCAGAGCACGTGGCCCGGGGCGAGCCGGGCGGGCCCGGGGGCCCGGGTGGCGGCGTGCTCGGCCACGGCCGCGCCCACGTGGGCGACCACGGCCGGAAACATCGGCTCCGCCATGGGGGTCAGGGCCGGGCCTCGGCGGGGTCGAGGGCGAGGTCGAACAGCAGGGGGGGGCGGTGCGGGGTCACGCCGTCCCCCGAGCAGGGGCAGACGCCGCGGCCGTGGCAGGCGCCCGCGCCCGGCGGGGGGGGGGGCGGGGCATCGCGAAGTGGACCTTCCAGAGGCGGCCTCCTGCGGGCAGAGACCGGGGACACGCGGTCAGGGCAGCGAGAACCTTCAGGAATCGAACCCGGGACCCCTGGGCCAACCTGGGGGGTGGCCACCGATGCCCATCCTATAGCAGAAAAGGCTAATATGCAAATTGACTGTCACTCTGTCACACCAAGATGGCTGCCTCCATGGGGTCAAAGATGGCTGCCCCCATGTTGTCAAAGATGGCTGCCCTTATGGGATCAAAAATGGCCGCCCCCACGGGATCAAAGATGGCTGCCCCTATGGGGAGACAAAATGGCCGCCCCCATGTGGTCAAAGATGGCTGCCCCCATGTGGACACAAGATGGCCGCCACAAGATGGCCAGCAGAGGAGGGCAGTTGGGGGGGACCAGGCCTGTAGGGAAGGGCAGTTGGGGGCGATCTATCTATCTATCTATCTATCTATTTATCTATCTATCATCTATCTACTCACCATTTATTCATACAACGTGCCCTCTTACTGTGTATATAGCTATCATTTTTCAATCTATTTAATTTTCTATCATCTAGTCACCATTTCTCATCTAATTATCCATCCATCCATTGATCCATTCATCATTTAGTAACCATGTCATAGCTATCTATCTATCTATCTATCTTCTATCTATCTATCTATCTACCTACCTACCAATCTACCTATTCATCCATCCATCTATCTATCTATCTATCTATCTATCAATCTATCTCTATCTATCTATATCTATCTATCATCTATCTATCTATCTATCATCTATCTATCTTCTATCTATCTATCTATCTA
>OY882880.1:5750360-5752860 GCA_963693515.1 Pipistrellus nathusii
GATGGATGGATGGTGGATGGATGGATGGGTGGATGGGTGGGTGGATGGATGGGTGGGTGGGTGGATGGATGGATGGATAGATGAATAAATGGATGGATGGA
The DNA here is from genome assembly GCA_963693515.1 of Pipistrellus nathusii. NCBI lineage: Eukaryota > Metazoa > Chordata > Mammalia > Chiroptera > Vespertilionidae > Pipistrellus > Pipistrellus nathusii. The sequence goes on from OY882880.1 coordinate 5,750,462, forward strand.
TGGATAAATAGATGAATGGATGGATGGATGAATGGATGGATAGATGATGGATGGATGGATGGATAGATGGATAAATGGGTAGATGGAAGGATGGGTGGATGGATGGATGGATGGGTGGATGGATGGATGGATGGATGGATGGGTAGATGGATGGGTGGGTGGATGGATAGATGGATGGATGGATGGACGGACGGATGAATGAATGGATGGATGGATGGATAAGTGGATGGATGGATGGATGGATGGATGGATGGATGGATGGATGGATGGATGGATAAATGGGTGGATGGATGGATGAATGGATAGATGGATGGATGGTGGATGGATAAATGGATGGGTGGGTGGATGGGTGGATGGATGGATGGGTGGGTGGATGGATGGATGGATGGGTGGATGGATGGGTGGATGCCTGGAAGGATGGATGGGTGGCTGCATGGCTGGGTGGAGAGTTCCTGGCAGGCGTCACTGCCCGCCCCCTTCCTGGGGGCAGGCGCAGTAGGGGGGCGTCCCGCAGCAGGGCTGCAGCCAGGGCCTCCACTGGTTGAGGGGGGCGTCCAGCTGCCAGGTCTGGGGGGCGCCCCGGCGCAGGGTCCGCCGGTGGCTCTCCACGGCCTGCGCCACGCGCTCCAGCACCTGGGCGAACGCGGGCTCCGTGTCCGGCGCCAGGGGGCGCTCCTCCGAGGGGTCCCTGACGAGGTCGAACAGCAGCGGAGGGTCGTGGATGCGGGTCTTCCCGGCCCCCTGGCAGGGGCAGACCCCTCGCCCGTAGCAGGCCCCCGCGCCTGGGGGGTGGAAGATGGGCGTCTGGTAATGCACCTTCCAGATGGCGCCTCCTAGCGGCGGGGGTGGGGGGGAGGGAGAGAGGAGAGAATTGCAATAAAGTCCGGCCGGTGACGCTCAGTGGTTAGAGCTCTCTCTCTCGCGCGCGCAGAGGCCTGGGACCCTGAAAGGGTTTATTCCAGGTCAAGGGCACGTGCAGGCTCCAGCCCCAGCCAGGAGGGGGCGGGCAGGAGGCAGCTGATGGATGATTCTTTAAAAAAAAAAATATATATGCATATATCTTATTGATTTCTTAAAAAATATATATGCATATATCATTGATTTCTTTAAAATATATATGCATATATATTATTTATTTCTTAAAAATATATATATATTTGCATATATATTATTGATTTCTTAAACATATATATATGCATACATATTATTGATTTCTTAAAAAAATATATGCATACATATTATTGATTTCTTAAAAATATATATGCATATATATTATTGATTTAAAAAATATATATGCATATATCTTATTGATTTCTTATATATATGCATATATATTAATATGCACATATATGCACATATATATGTATCTATGTATGCGTATATATTAAAAATATATGCATATATCTTATTGATTTCTTTAAAAAATATATATGCATATATATTATTGATTTCTTAAAAATATATATGCATATATATTATTGATTTCTTAAAAATATATATATGCATATATCTTATTGATTTCTTAAAAATATATATGCATATATTATTGATTTCTTAAAAAATATATATGTGCATATATATTATTGATTTCTAAAAATAGATATATGCATATATATTATTGATTTCTTAAACATATATTTGCATATATATTACTGATTTCTTAAAAAATATATATGCATATATCTTATTGATTTCTTAAAAATATATATGCATATATCTTATTGATTTCTTTAAAAAAATATGCATATATATTATTGATTTCTTAAAAATATATATATATTTGCATATATATTATTGATTTCTTAAAAAATAGATATGCATATGTATTATTTATTTTTAAAAAATATATATATGCATATATATTATTGATTTCTTAAAATATATATATGCATATATATTATTGATTTCTTAAAAATATGTATATATGCATATATATTATTGATTTCTTAAAAATATATACGCATATGTATTATTGATTTTTTAAAAATATATATGTGCATATATATTGATTTCTTAAAAAAATATGCATATATATTATTGATATCTTAAAAAATATATATGCACATATCTTATTGATTTCTTAAACATATATATATGCATATATATTATTGATTTCTTAAAAATATGTATATATGCATATATATTATTTATTTCTTAAAAAATATATATTTGCATATATCTTATTGATTTCTTAAAAAAATATGCATATATATTATTGATTTCTTAAAAAATATATATGCATATACCTTATTGATTTCTTAAAATATATATATATGCATATATCTTATTGATTTCTTAAAAAATATATATACATATAACTTATTGATTTCTTAAAATATATATATGCATATATATTATTGATTTCTTAAAAATATATATGCATATAACATTGATTTCTT
>OY882880.1:5760360-5767860 GCA_963693515.1 Pipistrellus nathusii
AGGGCAGTTGGGGGCAATCAGGCCTGCAGGGGGGGCCGTTAGGAGCCTGTGGTCCCGGATTGTGACAGGGACGGCCCCCGAGGGGCCCTGGGTGGGGAGGGTGCAGCTCTCGTTCAATCACAAAGATTAAAAACAACCACAACAACAACAAAATGATATGAGAATCTGATCATGAGAAACGGCCATTTCTGCCCTCACCAGGAACCAGGAGGGTCCCGGGTTCGATTCCCGGCCAAGGGCATGGGCCTGGGTGGCTGAGGGCACGTCCCCAGCGGGGGGCGTGCAGGAGGCGGCTGGCGGGTGTTTCTCTCTCCTCATCGATGTTTCTGGCTCTCTGTCCCTCTCCCTTCCGCTCTGTATTATAAAAAAATCAATTAAAAAAATGATGATAATGGCGTGTTTCCCCGAAAATAAGACCTTGCTCAACTTTGGGAGGAAAAATTAATATAAGACACTGTCTTATTTTTGGAAAAACAGGGGTGTGTGTGTATATATATATAATACATATATAATATATAATACATGTAAACTATATAATCTATATTAAAATATATAAAATATATACAATATACATTAATATATATAATATATAATATATATAAAATAAATATGAAAATATAAAGAAATATCTAAAACATATAAAATATACATTAAATATATGAAAATATATAAAATTATATAAAATATATAAAATATACATTAAATATATAAAAATATATAAAATATATAAAATATACATAAAATATGAGATATATATAATATATGAAATATATATGAAAATATATGAAATATATAAAATATATAAAATATAGAAAATATATATAATATATAAACAATATATGATATATATAAAATATACATTAAATATATTAAATATATAAAATATATAAAATTTATAAAACATACATAAAGTATATATAAAATATATATGAAAATATTTTTCATATTTTCATGTATATTTTATATATATCTACTTTTATATATCTATTTCATATATATATTTTATATTTATATATTTTAATATATATCTATTTTATCTATATCTATTTTATCTATATGTATTTTTATCTATATCTATTTTATCTATATCTATTTTTAAATATATCTAATTCATATATATATTTTATATTTATCTATTTTTATATATATTTCATATATATCTATCTTTATATATATCTTTTTCATATATATCTATTTCATGTATATATATTTTATATTTATCTACTTTTATATATATCTATTTTATATTTATCTATTTTTATATATATCTATTTTATATTTATCTATTTTTATATATATCTATTTCATATATATCTATTTTATATATATTTATTTTTATATATATCTATTTTATATATATCTATTTCATATATATATTTTATATTTATCTATTTTTATCTATATCTATTTTATCTATATCTATATCTATTCTATCTATATCTATTCTATATATATCAATTTTTTATATATCTATTTTATCTATATCTATTTTATATATATCTATTTTCTATATATCTATTTCATATATATATTTTATATTTATCTATGTTCTATATATCTATTTTTGACGGCTTTTTCAATCTTTGTGATTGAACTATTGGTGCCTCATGCCCCCGCTCCATAGAAACATATAAAAACCCGTAAACCATCCGCACACAAATACGCACAAAGGAGCAGAGCTAAGGCGCTGGGGTCCGCGGATTTTGGGGGGACCCGCCCCCCACACCTACCCTTGTACGCGCCGTTCCAGCCGCCGTACTGGTGGGGTCCCAGCCGGGCCTCCAGCGACCCCCCGTGGTCCGACGTGAAATAAACCAGCGTCCTGTTGGCCAGGCCTTCCCGGTCCAGCGTGTCCAGGATCCGGCCTGCGGAGAGGGAGAGAGGGCGTGGCTCAGTGGTTAGCGCGCGCCGGGTTCGAGGCCCGGGTTCGAGGCCCCGGGTTCGAGGCCCGAGTCAAGGGCACATGAATTAAAAAAAATAATAATAAAAAAAAAATAATAATAAAAAAAATAAAAAAAATACAATCATACAATCGATGGAATAAAAGAAGGAGATGAGATGCAATCGAAATAAAATGAATTAATACGATGAAATGAATAAAATAAAAATGACAATAAAAGACAATACATGGAATACGGGTCAGATGGAATAAAATAAAATAAATTGATAACATAGGATGAAGCACAATAGAAAAAGTGAATAAAATTCTCTGTAGAAAAAAATCCTCTTTTTAAAAATATCTATTTACGTTTCAATATTAAAAAAAATCGATAAAATATAGTTAAAATCAAATAAAAAATCATAAAATAAAATGAATAAAATGTCGTAAATGAAAAAGAGTAAAGATGACATACAATACATCGATAAGGTGACACGCAGTGAAAAATGAAAGAACAGGAACGAAATAAAAAAATAACGAAATGAAATAAATGGAATAAAAAGTAATAAAATAAACGGAATGAAAAGTAATAAGATAAACGGAATAAAATGAAATGGGAAAGTACATAAAATAAAATAAAAATAATAACAGGACAGAATAACATACAATACATGAAAGAAAGCGAATAAAAAAATTTATCGATAAAGTAAATAAAATGGAAGAACAATAACGTCAGATACAGAAAACGAATAAAAAATCAATCAAATAAAAAAAATCAATCGATAAAGTAAATAAAATAAAAAAACAATAATGCCCGATACAGAAAGTGAATTAAAAAATTGAATGATAAAGTAATTAAAATGAAAAACCAATAGATACAGAAAGCGAATAAAAAATCAATCGATAAAGTAAATAAAATGGAAGACCAATAACGTCAGATACAGAAAGCGAATAAAAAATTTGATTGATAAAGTAAATAAAATGGAAGAACAATAACGTCAGATACAGAAAACAATAAAAAATCAATCGATAAAATAAATAAAATGGAAAAACAATAACGTCAGATACAGAAAGCAAATAAAAAATTAATCGATAATGTAAATAAAATGAAAAAACAATAATGTCCGATACAGAAAGCGAATTAAAAAATTGAACGATAAAGTAATTAAAATGAAAAACCAATAGATACAGAAAGCGAATAAAAAATCAGTCCATAAAGTAAATAAAATGGAAAAACCAATAACGTCAGATACAGAAAACGAATTAAAAATCAATCGATAAAGTAAATAAAATGGAAAACCAATAACATCCGATACAGAAAGCGAATAAAAAATCAATCGATAAAGTAAATAAAATGAAAAACAATAACGTCAGATACAGAAAGCGAATAAAAAATTTGATTGATAAAGTAAATAAAATGGAAGAACAATAACGTCAGATACAGAAAGCGAATAAAAAATCAATCGATAAAGTAAATAAAATGGAAAAACAATAACGTCCGATACAGAAAACGAATAAAAAATCAATCGATAAAGTAAATAAAATGAAAAAACAACAACGTCCGATACAGAAAACGAATAAAAAAATCAATCGATAAAGTAAATAAAATGAAAAAACAATAACGTCAGATGCAGAAAACGAATAAAAATATTCATCGATAAAGTAAATAAAATGAAAAACAACAACGTCCGATACAGAAAGTGAATAAAAAAAATCAATCGATAAAGTAAATAAAATGGAAAACCAATAATGTCCGATACAGAAAACGAATAAAAAAAATCGATCGATAAAGTAAATAAAATGAAAAACCAATAACGTCAGATACAGAAAACGAATAAAAAAATCAATCGATAAAGTAAATAAAATGAAAAACCAATAACGTCAGATACAGAAAGCGAATAAAAAATTCGATCGATAAAGTAAATAAAATGGAAAACCAATAACGTCCGATACAGAAAGCGAATAAAAAAATCGATCGATAAAGTAAATAAAATGGAAAACCAATAACGTCCGATACAGAAAGCGAATAAAAAAATCGATTGATAAAGTAAATAAAATGAAAAAACAACAACGTCCGATACAGAAAGTGAATAAAAAAAATTGATCGATAATGTAAATAAAATGAAAAGATAATAACGTCAGATGCAGAAAGCGAATAAAAAATATCGATCGATAAAGTAAATAAGATGAAAAACCAATAACGCCCGATACAGAAAGCGAATAAAAAATCGATCGATAAAGTAAATAAGATGAAAAACCAATAACGCCCGATACAGAAAGCGAACGGCGATCCACGGATCAGCGGACTCACGCACCCACCATCCAGTCCAGCTCCTCCACGTTGTCGCCGTACAGCCCGTGGCGGCTGCGCCCGCGGAACCGCTCGCCGGTGACCAGCGGCGTGTGCACGTGCAGGAAGGACACGAGCAGCAGGAAGGGGCCCCGCCGGTGCCTGCGAAGGGAGACGGGGGTGGGGGGCGCCGCCGGCCGGTGTGGCCCAGTGGTTAGCGCGCCGGCCGGTGTGGCCCAGTGGTTAGCGCGCCGGCCGGTGTGTTGGCCCAGTGGTTAGCGCGCCGGGTGGTGTTGCCCAGTGGTTAGCGCGCCGGCCGGTGTGGCCCAGTGGTCAGCGCGCCGGCCGGTGTTGCCCAGCGGTCAGCGCGTCGGCCGGTGTGTTGGCCCAGTGGTTAGCGCGTCGGGTGGTGTGTTAGCCCAGCGGTTAGCGCGCCGGGTGGTGTGGCCCAGTGGTTAGCGCGCCGGCCGGTGTGTCCTAATGGTTAGCGCGCCGGCCGGTGTGGGCCAGTGGTTAGCACGTCGGCTGGTGTGGCCCAGTGGTTAGCGCGTCGGTTTGCCCAGTGGTTAGCGCGCCGGCCGGTGTGGGCCAGTGGTTAGCGCGTTGGCCGGTGTGGCCCAAGGTTAGCGCGCCGGCCGGTGTGACCTAATGGTTAGCGCGTCGGCCGGTGTGGCCCAGTGGTCAGCGCGCCGGCCGGTGCGGCCCAGTGGTTAGCGCGCCGGCCGGTGTGTTAGCCCAGTGGTTAGCGCGCCGTCCGGTGTGGCCCAGTGGTTAGCGCGCCGGCCGGTGTGTTAGCCCAGTGGTTAGCGCGCCGGGTGGTGTGGCCCAGTGGTTAGCGCGCCGGCCGGTGTGACCCATTGGTTAGCGCGCCGGCCGCTGTGTTAGCCCAGTGGTTAGCGCGCCGGCCGGTGTGTTAGCCCAGTGGTTAGCGCGCCGGCCGCTGGGTTAGCCCAGTGGTTAGCGCGCCGGCCGGTGTAGCCCAGTGGTTAGCGCGTCGGCCGGTTTGCCCAGTGGTCAGCGCGCCGGCCGGTTTGCCCAGTGGTTAGCGTGTCGGCCGGTTTGCCCAGTGGTTAGCGCGTCGGCCGGTGTGTTAGCCCAGTGGTTAGCGCGCCGGCCGGTGCTGCCCAGTGGTTAGCGCGCCGGCCGGTGTGTTAGCCCAGTGGTTAGCGCGCCGGCCGGTGCTGCCCAGTGGTTAGCGCGCCGGCCGGTGTGGCCCAGTGGTTAGCGCGCCGGCCGGTGCTGCCCAGTGGTTAGCGCGCCGGCCGGTGCGGCCCTGTGGTTAGCGCGCCGGCCGGTGTGGCCCAGCGGTTAGCGCGTCGGTTGGCCCAGTGGTTAGCGCGCCGGCCGGTGTGACCTAATGGTTAGCGCGCCGGCCGGTGTGGCCCGGTGGTTAGCGCGCCGGGTGGTGTGGCCCAGTGGTTAGCGCGTCGGCCAGTGTGGCCCAATGGTTAGCGCACCGGTTTGCCCAGTGGTTAGCGCGCCGGCCGGTGTGGCCCAGTGGTTAGCGCACCGGTTTGCCCAGTGGTTAGCGCGCCGGCCGGTGTGGCCCAGGGGTTAGCGCGCCGGCCGGTGTGACACAGTGGTTAGCGCGCCGGCCGGTGTGTTAGCCCAGTGGTTAGCGCGCCGGCCGGTGTGTTAGCCCAGTGGTTGGCGCGCCGGCCGGTGTGTTAGCCCAGTGGTTAGCGCGTCGGCCGGTTTGCCCAGTGGTTAGTGCGCCGGCTGGTGCTGCCCAGTGGTTGGCACGTCGGCCGGTTAGCCCACTGGTCAGCGCGTCGGGTGGTGTGGCCCAGTGGTTAGCGCGCCGGCCGGTGCGGCCCAGTGGTTAGCGCGCCGGCCGGTGTGTTAGCCCAGTGGTCAGCGCGCCGGCCGGTGTGGCCCAGTGGTTGGCGCACCGGGTGGTGTGTCCCAGTGGTTAGCGCGCCGGCCGGTGTGACCCATTGGTTAGCGCGTTGGCCGGTGTGTTAGCTCAGTGGTCAGCGCGCCGGCCGGTGTGTTAGCTCAGTGGTCAGCGCGCCGGCCGGTGTGACCCAGTGGTTAGCGCGCCGGCCGGTGTGACCCAGTGGTTAGCGCGCTGGCCGGTGTGTTAGCCCAGTGGTTAGCGCGCCGGCCGGTGTGTTAGCCCAGTGGTTAGCGCGCCGGGTGGTGTGGCCCAGTGGTTAGCGCGCCGGGTGGTGTGGCCCAGTGGTTAGCGCGCTGGCCGGTGTTGCCCAGTGGTCAGCGCGCCGGCCGGTGTGTTAGCCCAGTGGTCAGCGCGCCGGCCGGTGTGTTAGCCCAGTGGTCAGCGCGCCGGCCGGTGTGTTAGCCCAGTGGTTAGCGCGTCGGGTGGTATGGCCCAGGGGTTAGCGCGCCGGCCGGTGTGTTAGCCCAGTGGTTAGCGCGTCGGGTGGTATGGCCCAGGGGTTAGCGCGCCGGCCGGTGTGTTAGCCCAGTGGTTAGCGCGCCGGGTGGTGTGGCCCAGGGGTTAGCGCGCCGGCCGGTGTGTTAGCCCAGTGGTTAGCGCGCCGGGTGGTGTGGCCCAGTGGTTAGCGCGCCGGGCGGTGTGTTGCCCAGTGGTCAGCGCGCCGGCCGGTGTGTTAGCCCAGTGGTTAGCGTGTCGGCTGGTGTGACCTAATGGTTAGCGCGTCGGGTGGTGTGTTAGCCCAGTGGTTAGCGCGTCGGCCGGTATGTTAGCCCAGCGGTTAGCGCGCCGGGTGGTGTGACCCATTGGTTAGCGCGTTGGCCGGTGTGTTAGCCCAGTGGTTAGCGCGCCGGCCGGTGTGGCCCGGTGGCTAGCGTGTCGGCTGGCGTTAGCCCAATGGTTAGCGCGTCAGCTGGTGTATCCCAGTGGTTAGCACGTCCCCCTGTGAACCAGGAGTTCAGGGTTCGATTCCCGGGTTGCGGGCTCCATCCTCAACCAGTAGGGGGCGTGCGGGAGGCAGCCGGTCCTTGGTTCCCTCTCCTCGTGGGTGTTCTTTTCTCTCTCTCTCTCTCTCTCTCTCTCTCTCTCTCTCTCTCTCTCTCTCTCTCTCTCTCTCTCTCTCTCTCTCTCTATCTCTCTCCCTCTCCCTTCCTCGCCGATATCGATGGGAATATATTTTTAAAAAATTCATCCCGATAAAATGTCTTCAAACCAAACCAGAGAGACGGTTTGTCTCTCTCCCTCTCAGAAATCAATACAAATAGGTATCGATTTTAAAGAAGAAAATAGACATAATCTCCTGCCCCGGCCGATAGGACTCAGCGGTTGAGCGTCGACCTGTGACCCAGGAGGTCACGGGTTCGATTCCCGGTCAGGGCGCACAGGCCCGGGTGGCGGACTCCGTCCCCAGCCAGCAGGGGGCGTGCGGGAGGC
>OY882880.1:5772860-5775360 GCA_963693515.1 Pipistrellus nathusii
CAGCAGGCAATCCATGTGCTCGATGAGCCCGCCCACGGCCAGCGAAGAGATAAAGAAAAAGGTGCAGGCAATGGCCGAGCAGACGGCCGGCCGCCAGGAGACGGCGAGCAGCCGGGCGCGTTTCCCCGCGGCCAGGGTCAGGGCGCCCGCGGCCGAGGCCTGCGCCCAGCGTCGCAGCGCCCCCTGCAGGCCCGCCCGCTTCTCCGACAGCTCCCAGTGGGCGCAGTCGGCCATCAGGGAGAGCGGCAGGCCGTAGAAGTGATCGAACCCGTGGCGCAGGGGGTGGTGGCAGTGGTCGGTGGACGAGGCGCAGTTCAGGCCCAGGTGCCATTTGCCTAAAAAAAAAAAAAATAAGTGAAATGAAATGGAATGGAATGAAATAAATAAAATGAAATAAAATAAAAAATGAAATGAAATAAAAAAATGAAAATAATAAAATGAAATGAAATAATAAAATGAAATGAAATGAAATGAAATGAAATGAAATGAAATAAAAAATGAAATGAAATAAAAAAATTAAAATAATAAAATGAAATGAAATGAAATGAAATGAAATAAAATGAAATAAAAAAATAAGATAATAAAAGAAAATGAAATAAAATGAAATGAAATAAAATAAAAAAATAATAATGAAAAAATTATGAAATGAAATGAAATGAAATGAAATGAAATGAAATAAAATAAAAGAAAAAATGAAATGAAATAAAAAATAAAATAATAAAATGAAATGAAATAATAAAATGAAATGAAATGAAATAAAATAAAATGAAATGAAATAAAAAAATAAAATAATAAAATAAAGTGAAATAATAAAATGAAATGAAATGAAATAAAAAAATAAAATAATAAAATAAAATGAAATAATAAAATGAAATGAAATGAAATTAAATGAAATAAAATAAAATAAAATAAAATAAAAAATGAAATGAAATGAAATGAAATAAAATGAAATAAAATAAAAAATGAAATGAAATAAAAAAATAAAATAATAAAATGAAATGAAATAATAAAATGAAATGAAATGAAATAAAATAAAAAATGAAATGAAATAAAAAAATAAAATAATAAAATAAAGTGAAATAATAAAATGAAATGAAATGAAATAAAAAAATAAAATAATAAAATAAAATGAAATAATAAAATGAAATGAAATGAAATGAAATGACATGAAATGAAATGAAAAATGAAATGAAATAAAAAATAAAATAATAAAATGAAATGAAATGAAATGAAATGACATGAAATGAAATGAAATAACACAAAATAAAATAAATGAAATGAAATAAAAATAAACAAGGCATCAGCCTGTGAACTGGAAGGTCCCGGGTTCGAGTCCCGCTCAAGGTCACCTGCCCAGGAGGTGGAATCCATCCCCAGTAGGGGGCAGTGCAGGAGGCTGTTGATCCATGATTCTCGGTCATCATTGATGTATCTCTCTCTCACTCGCTCTCTCTCTCTCCTTTCTCTCTCTCTCTCTCTCTCTTGCGCACGCTCTCTCTCTATCCTCTCTCTGTCTCTCTCTGTCTTTCACCTCTCACTCTCCTCTCTCTCTTTTTCTCCTCTCTCTCTCTATCCTCTGTTTCTATCTCTCTCTCTCTCCACCTTTCTTTCTCTCTGTCTCTCTCTGTCTTTCTCTGTGTCTCTTTCACCTCTCGCTCCCCCCTTTTTCTCTCTATGTCTCCTCTCTCTCTCTCTGTCTCTCTTTTTCTCCTCTCTCTCTATCTTCTCTCTCTTCCTTCCTCTCTCTCTCTCTCTTTCCTCTCCCTTTCTCTGTCTTTGTCTCTCTCTGTCTCTCTTTCATCTCTCTCTCTCTCTTTATCCTCTCTCTCCCTTCCTCTCTCTCTCTCCCATCTCTCTCTCTCTCTCTCTCTCTCTGTCTCTCTTTCACCTCTTGCTCTCCTCTCTCTCCCTTCCTCTCTCTCTCTCTCTCTCTCCCTCCCTCTCTCTTTTTCTCTCTCTCTCCCCCTTTCTCTCCCTTCCTCTCTCTCTTTCTCTCTCTCTCTCTCTCTCTCTCTCTCTCTTCCTTCCCCCCTCTTCCTCTCCTCTCTCTCTTTTTCTCCTCTTTCTCTCTCTCCTCTCTCTCCCCCTTTCTCTCTCTCTCTCTCTCTCTGTCTCTCTTTCACCTCTTGCTCTCTTCTCTCTCCCTTCCTCTCTCTCTCTCTCTCTCCCTCCCTCTCTCTCTTTTTCTCTCTCTCTCCGCCTTTCTCTCCCTTCCTCTCTCTCTCCTCTCTCTCTCTCCCTTCCCACCTCTTGCTCTCCTCTCTCTCTTTTTCTCTCTCTCTCTTCTCTCTCCCCCTTTCTCTCCCTCTCTCTCTCTCCCTTCCTCTCTCTCTGTCTCTCTCTCTCCCTCCCTCTCTCTCTTTTTCTCTCTCTCTCCGCCTTTCTCTCCCTTCCTCTCTCTCTCTCTCTCTCTCCCTTCCCACCTCTTGGTCTCCTCTCTCTCTTTTTCTCTCTCTCTCTTCTCTCTCCCCCTTTCTCTCCCTCTCTCTCTCTCCCTCCC
>OY882880.1:5780360-5783106 GCA_963693515.1 Pipistrellus nathusii
CTCTTTGTAAAAAAAATTAATAAAATATATATATATTTTTAAAAATAAATAAGAATAAAATAAAATACATGCCAGCTCTTTATTTTATTTTTTAATAAAAGGAAGGAAAGAAAAAAAATTAATAAAATATATTGTTTTAAAAATATAAATAAAAATAAAATAAAATACACGCCAGCTATTTATTTTATTTCTAAATAAATTCAAATGCGGACAGAAGGGTCCCGGGTTCGATTCCCGGTCAAGGGCACAGACCTGGGTTGTGGGCTCCATCCCCACTAGGGGGCGTGCAGAAGGCAGCCGGTCTGTGATTCTCTCATCAATTTAAAAATATATATATTTATTTTTATATTTTTAAAAATATATTTTATTGATTTTTTACAGAGATGAAGGGAGAAGGATAGAGAGTTAGAAACATCAATGAGAGAGAATCATCCATCAGCCGCCTCCTGCACGCCCCCCACTGGGGATGTGCCCGCCACCAAGGTCCATGCCCTTGACCGGGAATCGAACCCGGGACCCTTCCATCCCCAAGCCGATGCTCTATCCATTGAGCCAAACCGGTTTCAGCCAATCTTAGTTTAAAAAAAAAAAAAAATATTTTCATTTCAAAATGGGAACCACGACATCCTGGTTTGTAGGTTGATGCTCAACCACTGGGGAACACCAGCTGGGCAAAACATGCTAATCTTAAGAAAAATATAGGAAAGAAAGAAAGAAAAAGAAAGAAAGAAACGAAAGGGAGAAAGAAAGAGAAAGAGGAAAAGAATGATGGAAAGGAAATGAAACATAGAAAGATAAAAGGCAAAGACAAAAATGAAAAAGATAGAAAGAAAGAAACAATGAAAAAAGAAAAGAAAGAAAGAAAGAAAAAAGGAGGAAAAAGACAGAGAAAGGAAATAAGAAAGAAAGCAAGAAAAAAGGACAGAATGAAACATAAAAGAAAAAAGATGCAAAAAAGAAAGAAAGCAGAAAGACAGATAGAAAGAAAGAATTAAAGAACGAGAAAGCAAAAACAAACAAACAAAACAAGACAGAAGGAAAAAGAAAGGAAAAAGAAAGATTAAAGAAAAAAGACAGAAAAAATGTAATAAGGAAATAAACAAACAAATAAAGAAATAAAGAAATAAAGAAAGAAAGAAAGAAAGAAAGAAAGAAAGAAAGATAGAAAGAAAGAAAAGTTGTCCCATATGGGATGCATTTGAGCTGAGGGAAAAATAAATAAAGGAAAGAAGAAAGAAGAAAAAAGAAAGAAAGAAGAAAGAAAGATTGAAAGAAAGAAGAAAGGAAGGAAGGAAGAAAAAAATGGAGAGATAGAGAGACAGAGAGAAAGAACAAAAAAAAAAAGCAGAAAGAAAGAAAGAAAGTAAAAGAGAGAAAGGAAGAGAAAGAAAGGAAGGAAGAGACAAAGAAACAAAGAAAACAGGAAGGAAGGAAGGAAAGGAAATAAACAAGAAAGACAGGAAGAAAGAGAAGGAAAGAAAGAAAGAAAGAAGGAAAGAAAGAAAAAAAGAAAGAGAAAGGAAGGAAGGAAGGAAAGAAAGAAAGAAAGAAAGAAAGAAAGAAGGAAAGAAGGAAAGAAAGAAAGAAGGAAAAAAAGACGGAAAGAAGGAAAGAAAGAGGGAAAGAAAGAAAGAAAGAAGGAAAGAAAGAAAAAAAGAAAGAAAGAAGGAAAGAAAGAAGGAAAAAAAGACGGAAAGAAAGAAAGAAGGGAAGAAAAGAAAGAAAGAAGGAATGAAAGACAGAAAGAGAGAGAAAGAAAGAAAGAAAGAAGGAAAGAAAGAAAGAGAAAGAAGAAGGAAGGAAGGAAAAAGAAAGAAAGAAAGAAAGAAAGAAAGAAAAAGAAAGAAAGAAAAAGAAAGAAAGAAGGAAAGAAAGAAAAAGAAAGAAAGAAGAAAAGAAAGAAAGAAGGAAGAAAGGAAAGAAAGAAAGAGAAAGAAAGAAGGAAGGAAGGAAAAAGAAAGAAAGAAAGAAAGGAAGAAAGAAGGAAAGAAAAAAAGAAAGAAAGAAGGAAAGAAGGAAAGAAAGAAAGAGAGAGAGACAGAGAGAGAGAGAGAAAGAAAGAAAGAAAGAAGGAAACGTTGCCCCCGCATGGTGCGTCTCGGGAGCGGGGCATGCTGGGAGCTGGGAGCCGGGAGGCGGCGGGCGTTGGGGGTGTGAGCCCCCCTCCCCTCGGGGTCCCCTCCCCTCGGGTCACCCCCCTCGGGCCCCTCCCCTCCAGGTCCCCCCCCCCGTTGGGGTCCCTCCCCTCAGGCCCCTCCCCTCCGGGTCCCCCCCCATTGGGACCCCCGGGGTGGGGTGGGGGGCCCCTCCTCGCCTGAGGGTGCTGTTGCCGTAGCAGCCGAGGTCCCCGATGCCCAGGTCGTCCGCCATCAGCAGGAGGAAGTTGGGTCGGGAGCCGGGCCCGGCGGCCGCCGGCCTCGAACCCAGGACGGCGAGGGCCACGGCCAGCCAGGCCCTGCAGACAAGGCTGACAGGGCCACGGTGGGTGTCTGTCCTCTTTCCCTCTTTCCCTCTTTCTTTCCTTCTTTCCCTCTTTCCCTCTTTCCTTCTTTCCTTCGTTCCCTCTTTCCCTCTTTCTTTCTTTCCTTCTTTCCCTCTTTCTTTCCTTCTTTCTTTCTTTCCTTCTCTCTTTCTTTCCCTCTTTCTTTCTTCCTATTTATTTCTCTTTTCTTTCTTTCTTTCTTTCTTTCTTTCTTTCTTTCTTTCTTTCTTTCTTTCTTCTTTCTTTCTTTCTTTCTTTCTTTCT
>OY882880.1:5783306-5785806 GCA_963693515.1 Pipistrellus nathusii
ATGTATGAACAGATATATGAATAGATGCATGGCTACATATGTGAGTATATGTGAATACATGTATGAATAGATATATGAATACATGTGTGAGTACATATATGAGTAGATGTGTAGGTAGATATATGAGTAGATGTATGAATAAATGTATGAATAGATATATGAGTAGATATATGAGTACATGTCTGAGCAGATATATGAATATGTATGAGCAGATATACGAATAGATGTGTGAGTAGATATATGAGTAATATGTGAACACATGTATGAATATATATAGGAACACATGTATGAGTACATACATGAGCAGATGTGTAAGTAGATACATGAGTAGATATATGAATAGATGAATGAGTAGATGTATGAACAGATATATGCATAGATGTGTGGGTACATATATGAGTAGATGTATGAATAGATGTGTGAGCAGATATATGAGTAGATATATGAATAAGTGTGTGAGTACATATATGAGTAATATGTGAGCACATGTATAAATATGTGAATACATGTATGAGTACATTACATGAGTAGATGTGTAGGTAGATACATGAGTAGATGTATGAGTAGATGTGTGAGTAGATATATGAGTACATGTCTGAGCAGATATATGAATATGTATGAGCAGATATATGAATAGATGTATGGGTAGATATATGAACAGATGTGTGAGTAGATGTGTGAATAGATATGTGAATAGATGCATGGGTACACATATGAGTAATATATGAATACATGTATGGGTACATATATGAGTAGATGTAGGAATAGATGTGTGAGTAGATATATGAGTAGATATATGAATAGATTTATGAGTACATCTATGAGTGACATGTGAACACACGCGTGACTAGATGAATGAATACATGTGTGAGCAGATATGTGAATAGATGTGCGAGTAGATATATGAGTACATGTCTGAGCAGATATATGAATATGTCGGAGCAGATCTATGAAATAGATGTATGAGCACATCTATGAGTGACATGTAAACACATGCGTGGCTAGATGAATGAATACATGTGTGAGCAGATATGTGAATAGATGTGCGAGTCGATATATGAGTACATGTCCTGAGCAGATCTATGAATAGATGTATGAGCACATCTATGAGTGACATGTGAACACATGCGTGACTAGATGAATGAATACATGTGTGAGCAGATATGTGAATAGATGTGCGAGTCGATATATGAGTACATGTCTGAGCAGATCTATGAATAGATGTATGAGCACATCTATGAGTGACATGTGAACACATGCAATGACTAGATGAATGAATACATGTGTGAGCAGATGTATGAATAGATGTGTGAGCAGATGTATGAATAGACGTATGAAAAGACAGATGAGTAGGTATGTGAACACATGTCCGAGCAGATATATGAAGAGATGTATGAATAAATAAAATGAGCAGATGTCTGGGTACACGCATGAGTAGACATATAAATACATGTCTGAATAGGCTCTACGTAGATATGTGGGTACAGACTTTTTTGGCTCTCTCCTTTAAAAAAATATTTTTATTGATTTCAGAGAGGAAGGGAGAGGGAGAGAGAGTTAGAAACATCGATGAGAGAGAGAACCATCCATCAGCTGCCTCCTGCACGCCCCCCCCCTCCACTGGCGATGTTGCCCGCCACCAAGGTCCACGCCCTTGACCGGGAATCGAACCCGGGACCCCCTTCCGTCCCCCAAGCCAACGCTCTACCCACTGAGCCACACCGGCTCCGGCCACCCAGTTGCATTGTAAGGTTCCGACAACGGGTAAGGACTTACCGGACGGACGGACGGATGGCCGGACGGACGGAATTTCGTCTTCTGTCCCTTTTCCCTTTCCTCCCAGTGACCTTGGCTGAGTTCATTTCACGTGGGCGTGGTGAGATTAAAATCTTGGCTGCTGCTTCTTCTTGAGACTCTAAGCTCAGGAGGGCGTGTGTGAGGGTAGGGTTTAGGGAATGGGCCAAGGAAACACACACGCACACACACACACACACACACACACACACACACACACACACACAATAGGAGCTGGTTGGCCTCAGAACTCCTTGGCACAGCTCATGGGCCAAGAGATTCTGGTCGTTTTTGAGAGCTTTATGCCATGAGCGTGTCAGAAAACCAGTTTTTTGTGTGGTGTGTTTTTTTTTTGTGTGTGTTTTTTTTTTTTATGGAATGAAAGGAGAGAGATCAGATTCCCCACATCCAGGAGCGTTTCCAAACGGGGGGAGCTGACTCAGCCAAGATCCACACCGACCACCCGTCTCCTCTCAGGGGCTTAAGATCTCCGAGGACAAAGCAGATGAAACAGGAAGGCGCTCAGATCTCCGACGACATGACGCTCAGGTAAAGGGACGGGGATGGACGCGCCACCTCTTTGTGGGCTTTGGTGAACGTGGCCTCCGTAGCTGGAAGGATGCACGACGAGGTGCCCATTACGGGGCGAGCTGTCAGATGTCTGCAGTTATCTCCTGGGTTCGGCGAGTCCATCATGAAAGAAAGA
>OY882880.1:5790806-5803306 GCA_963693515.1 Pipistrellus nathusii
CAGGAGGGCAGTTGGGGGCAAATCGGATCGGCAGCGGAAGGCAGTTAGGCATCCATCAGGCTGGCGGGGTGTTTAGGGGGCAGTCAGGCTGGCAGGGGGGTGGTTATGGGGCAGTCAGGCTGGCAGGGGGGTGGTTAGGGGGCAGTCAGGCTGGCAGGGGGGTGGTTAGGGGGCAGTCAGGCTGGCAGGGGGGTGGTTTGGGGTGACCAGAAGCGGTTACGGGGCAATTAGGCAGGCAGGCAGGCAAGCAGTTGGGAGCCAGCCGTCCTGGATTGTGGGAGGGATGCCCGAGGGGTACCAGATTGGAGAGGGTGCGGGCTGGGCTGAGGGACACCTCCCCCCTCCGATGCACAAATCCCTGCACCCGTGGGGTCCCCCGGCCCGGCCTGCAGGGGATCGGGGCCGACACCGGCTCTCCGGCGCCCCCCCGAGGGGTCCCGGATGGCGAGAGGGCGCAGGCCAGGCCGAGGGGCCCCCCGGGGGCAGGATCGGGGCCGGGGAGGGACGGGGAGGTGGGCCGGCCGGGGAGGGACCGAGGGGGGGCTCCAGGGCGTGTCCGGCCCGTCTCGCTCAGTCCCCATTGGCCGGACCCCAGCAGCAAGCTGGCCTGCTGGTCGGAGCGTCTGCACCCTGGTGGTCAGTGCATGTTATAGCGACCGGTCGGCCGGTCGGCTGTCTGCCCCCTGGTGGTCAGTGCACGTCATAGCGACCGGTCGATCGGTCGGCTGTCTGCCCCCTGGTGGTCAGTGCATGTCATAGCGACTGGTCGGCTGGTTGGCTGTCTGCCCCCTGGTGGTCAGTGCATGTTATAGCGACCGGTCGGCCGGTTGGCTGTCTGCCCCCCGGTGGTCAGTGCACATCATAGCGAGCTGTTGAACGGCCTTAGCATATCATTAGCATATCATTAGCATATGACGCTTTGGTTGCATGGCTGATGGGTTGCCTGGACACTCAGCATATTAGGCTTTTATTCTATAGAATTCGAGAAAGAGGAAGGGAGAGGAAGAGAGAGATTAAAAAAAAACATTTATGATGAGAGAGAATCATCGACCAGCTGCCTCCTGCACGCCCCCCGCTGGGGATGTGCTCTCAGCCGCCCAGGTCCATGCCCTTGACCGGGAATCGAACCCGGGACCCTTCCGTCCGCAGGCCGAGGCTCTATCCACTGAGCCACACCGGCTTCGGCTGCGTCGTGTTTTCGGAAGGAAGATACGCTTGGGGGATTGTCCAGGGCTGGCTGGATGACTCAAGAATGGTCACTGGAGCCAACACCAGTGCTGAATGGAGGGTCCCGGGTTCGATTCCCGGTCAAGGGCATGGGCCTGGGTGGCTGAGGGCATATCCCCAGTGGGGGGCGCGCAGGAGGCAGTCGATGGATGTTTCTCTCTCATCGATGTTTCTAACTCTCTGTCGCTCTCTCTTCCTCTCTGTGTAAAATCAATCAATCAATCAATCAGTCAATCAGTGTGAGAGTTTTGTCTTGGAGAACCCAATTTCTTCCCCCACACCTTGATTTACCACTTACCCACCACTCATCTCTCTCTCCACCATCTCTCTTTCCATCATCTATGCATCTGTCTAATCTATCTGTCCACCATCTCTCTTTCTATAATATATTTATCTGTCAATGATCTCTCTCTCTTTATCATCTATGCATCTGTCTAATCTGTCAACCCTCTCTCTTTCTATCATCTATGTATCTGTCTAATCAATCTGTCAATGATCTCTCTATCATCTATGTATCTGTCTGTCAACTATCTCTCTTTCTATCATCTATGTATCTGTCAACTTTCTTTCTATCATCTATGTATCTGTCTAACGATCTCTGTCGATCATCTTTGTATTTGTCTAGTCTATCTGTCAATCATCTCTTTCTATCATCTACGTATCTATCTAATCTGTCAACAATCTCTCTTTCTGTCATCTATGTATCTGTCTAGTCTATCTGTCAACTATCTCTTTCTATCATCGATGTGTGTCTATTCTACCTGTCAACAATCTCTCTGTCAATCATCTATGTATCTGTCTAACGTATCTGTCAATCATCTCTTTCTATCATCTACATATCTATCTAATCTATCAACTCTCTATCATCTATGTATCTATCTGTCAACTCTCTTTCTATCATCTATGTATCTGTCTAATCGATCTGTCTACTATCTCAATGTCTATCATCTATATATCTATCTGTCAACTATCTCTCTTTCTGTCATCTATGTATCTGTCTAGTCTATCTGTCAACAATCTCTCTGTCGATCATCTATGTATCTAACATATCTATCAATCATCTCTTTCTATCATCTATGTATCTGTCTACTATCTCTCTTTCTATCATTTTTGTATCTATCTAATTGATCTGTCAACAATCTCTCTCTCTATCATCTATGTATCTGTCTGTCAACTCTCTCTCTTTCTATCCTCTATTCATCTGTCTAACCTATCAATCAAATATCTCTCTTTCCATTATCTATGTATCTGTCTAATCTATCTATCCACCACCTCTCTTTCTATAATATATTTATCTATCTGTCAATGATCTCTCTCTCTTTCTCATCTATGCATCTGTCTAATCTGTCAGCTCTTTCTTTCTATCATCTATGTATCTGTCTAATCGATCTATCAACGATCTCTCTATCATCTATGTATCTGTCTAATCTATCTGTCCACCATCTCTCTTTCTATAATATATTTATCTATCTGTCAATGATCTCTCTCTCTTTATCATCTATGCATCTGTCTAATCTATCTGCCAACAATATCTCTATCATCTATGTATCTGTCTAATCGATCGGTCTACTATCTCTCTCTCTATCACCTATGTATCTGTCTAATCTATCTGTCTACTATCTCTCTTTCTATCATCTATGTATCTGTCTAATCAATCTGTCAATGATCTCTCTATCATCTATGTATAATATCTGTCTAATCTATCTGTCCACCATCTCTCCTTCTATAATATATTTATCTATCTGTCAACGATCTCTCTATCATCCATGTATCTATCTATCTGTCCATGATCGCTCTTTCTATCATCTATATATCTGTCTAATCTATCTGTCAACCATCTCTCTCTCTGTTGTCTATGTATCTATCTGTCAACTATCTCTTTCTACCAACTATGTATCTGTCTAATCGATCTATCAATGATCTCTCTCTCTATCATTTATGTGTCTGTCTAATCTGTCTGTCAATGATCTCTCTATCATCGATGTATCTGTCTGTCAACTCTCTCTCTTTCCATCATCTATGTATCTGTCTGTCAACTCTCTCTCTTTCTATCATCTATGTATCTGTCTAATCTATCTGTCCACCATCTCTCTTTCTATAATATATTTATCTGTCAATGATCTTTCTCTCTATATCATTTATGCATCTGTCTAATCTATCTGTCAACCCTCTCTCTTTCTATCATCTATGTATCTGTCTAATTGATCTGTCCACCATCTCTCTTTCTATAATATATTTATCTATCTGTCAATGATCTCTCTCTCTTTATCATCTACCCATCTGTCTAATCTATCTGTCAACAATATCTCTATCATCTATGTATCTGTCTAATAGATCAGTCTACTATCTCTCTCTCTATCATTTATGTGTTTTTCTAATCTATCTGTCAATGATCTCTCTATCATCGATGTATCTGTCTGTCAACTCTCTCTCTTTCCATCATCTATGTATCTGTCTGTCAACTCTCTCTCTTTCCATCATCTATGTATCTGTCTGTCAACGCTCTCTCTTTCTATCATCTATGTATCTGTCTAATCTATCTGTCCACCATCTCTCTTTCTATAATATATTTATCTGTCAATGATCTTTGTCTCTTTATCATCTATGCATCTGTCTAATCTATCTGTCAACCCTCTCTCTTTCTATCATCTATGTATCTGTCTAATCTGTCCACCATCTCTCTCTCTATCATCTATGTATCTGTCTAATCTGTCTGTTAACTCTCTCTCTTTTCATAATCTATGTATCTGTCTAATCTATCTACCCACCATCTCTCTTTCTATAATATATTTATCTGTCAATGATCTCTCTCTCTTTATCATCTATGTATTTGTCTAATCTGTCCACTGTCTCTCTATCATCTATGTATCTGTCTAATCGATCGGTCAACTGTCTCTCTATCATCTATGTATCTATCTGTCAACAATCTCTCTTGCTATCATCTATGTATCTGTCTAATCGATCTGTCAACCATCTCTCTCTCTATCACCTATGTATCTGTCTAATCTATCTGTCTACTATCTCTCTTTCTATCATCTATGTCTCTGTCTAATCAATCTGTCAATGATCTCTCTATCATCTATGTATAATATCTGTCTAATCTATCTGTCCACCATCTCTCTTTCTATAATATATTTATCTATCTGTCAATGATCTCTCTCTCTATCATCCATGTATCTATCTATCTGTCCACAATCTCTCTTTCTATCATCTATATATCTGTCTAATCTATCTGTCAACCATCTCTCTCTCTGTTGTCTATGTATCTATCTATCTGTCAACTGTCTCTTTCTACCAACTATGTATCTGTCTAATCTATCAGTCAACGATCTCTCTTTCTATCATTTATGTATCCGTCTAACCTGTATGTCAACTCTCTCTCTTTCCATCATCTATGTATCTGTCAATGCTCTCTCTTTCCATCATCTATGTATCTGTCTAATCTATCTGTCCATTATCTCTTTCTATCATCTATTTATCTATGTGTCAACAATCTCTCTATCATCTATGTATCTGTCTAATCTATCTGTCCACCATCTCTCTTTCTATAATATATTTATCTATCTGTCAATGATCTCTCTCTCTTTATCATCTATGCATCTGTCTAATCTATCCGTCAACAATATCTCTATCATCTATGCATCTGTCTAATCTATCTGTCCACCATCTCTCTTTCTATCATCTATGTATCTGTCTAATTGATCTGTCAACAATTTCTCTCTCTATCACCTATGTATCTGTCTGTCAACTCTCTCTCTATCATCTATGCATCTGTCTAATCTATCAGTCAAATATCTCTCTTTCCATCATCTATGTATTTGTCTAATCTATCTGTCAACTGTCTCTTTCTATCATCTATGCATCTGTCTAATCTATCAGTCAAATATCTCTCTTTCCATCATCTATGTATCTGTCTAATCTATCTGTCCACCATCTCTCTTTCTATAATATATTTATCTGTCAATGATCTCTCTCTCTTTCTATCATCTATGCATCTGTCTAATCTGTCTGTCAACCCTCTCTCTTTCTATCATCTATGTATCTGTTTAATCTGTCCACTATCTCTCTTTCTATCATCTATGTATCTGTCTAATCGATCGGTCAACTGTCTCTCTATCATCTATGTATCTGTCTATCTGTCAACAATCTCTCTTGCTATCATCTATGTATCTGTCTAATTGATCTGTCAATGATCTCTCTCTCTCTATCATCTATGTATCTGTCTAATCCATCTGTCAACCATCTCTCTTTCTATCATTTATGTATCTGTCTAATCTGTCAACTCTCTCTCTTTCTATCATTTATGTATCTGTCTAATCTGTCAACTCTCTCTCTTTCTATCATTTATGTGTCTGTCTAATCAATCTGTCAACAATCTCTCTATCATCTATGTATCTCTCTGTCAACTCTCTCTCTATCATCTGTGTATCTATCTAATCTATCTATCTGTTAATGATCTCTCTCTCTCTCCCTATCATCTATGTATCTATGGAATCTACCAATCATCGATCACCTCTCTATCTACATATCCTGTCACCCGTGCACCCACTCGCCCGTCTCCCACCTAGCTCTCAGCCCTCCAGCCAGGAGACTCCCCCTGTTTTTTGGGGGGACCAGCACCCACGTACCCCTGTGTCCTGTCGTTCCCCTTGCCTCTAGGAATGGTTTCCAACGGGAACGACCGAGTCATCCAATCGCTCGGGTCCCCGGCCGGGCTCCCCCTGAATGAGACCACGTTTGCGGCCTTGGCCAAGGAGCAGGGGTACAGCACCGCCATGATCGGTAAGCGGCCGGGGATGTCGGCCTTTTCCGGAACGTTCTGTCACCACCATGGCGCTGGGTTCACCTGGGACCTGCAATGAACAAAGCTCGCTCGCACGCTCTCTCTCTCTCTCTCTCTCTCTCTCTCTCTCTCTCTCTCTCCCTTTCTACTCTGTCTCTCCTCTGTCTCTCTCTTCTCTGTCTCTTCTCTCTCTCTCTCTCTCTCTCTCCCCTCTGTCTCTCTCTTCTCTGTCTCTTCTCTCTCTCTCTTTCTCTCTCTCTCTCTCTCCCCTCTGTCTCTCCTCTGTCTCTCTCTTCTCTGTCTCTTCTCTCTCTCTCTCTCTCTCTCTCTCTCTCTCTCTCTCTCTCTCCTCTGTCTCTCTCTTCTCTCTCTCTCTCTCTCTCTCTCTCTCTGTCTCTCTCTCTCCTCTGTCTCTCCTCTGTCTCTCTCTCTCTCTCCTCTGTCTCTCTCTTCTCTGTCTCTTCTCTCTCTCTCTCTCTCTCTCTCTCTCTCTCTCTCTCTCTCTCCTCTGTCTCTCCTCTCTCTCTCTCTCTCTCTCTCTCTCTCTCTCTCTCTCTCTCTCTCCCCTCTGTCTCTCTCTTCTCTGTCTCTTCTCTCTCTCTCTTTCTCTCTCTCTCTCTCTCCCCTCTGTCTCTCCTCTGTCTCTCTCTTCTCTGTCTCTTCTCTCTCTCTCTCTCTCTCTCTCTCTCTCTCTCCTCTGTCTCTCTCTTCTCTCTCTCTCTCTCTCTCTCTCTCTCTCTCTCTCTGTCTCTCTCTCTCTCTCTCTCTCCTCTGTCTCTTCTCTCTCTTTCTCTCTCTCTTTCTCTCTCTCCCCTCTGTCTCTCCTCTGTCTCTCTCTTCTGTCTCTTCTCTCTCTCTCTCTCTCTCTCTCTCTCCTTCCTCTTTCTCTCCACACAGAGGACAGACTCTCTCTCTCTTTTCTCTCTCTCTCTCCTCTGTCTCTCCTCTGTCTCTCTCTTCTCTGTCTCTACTCTCTCTCTCTCTCTCTCTCTCACACACACACACACACACACACACACACACACACACATATATTTAAACAAAACTAAACAAAAAAAGCCAACGACATTTAGGCTGTTTCCGATCCTTCAAAAAAAAATAAATAAATAACAATAAAAAATAAAAATAAAATATATTTTAAAAAATTAACGGGTCATCTCTCTCTCTCTCTCTCTCTCTCTCTCTCTCTCTCTCTCTCTCTCTCGTCTCCTTTTCAAGGAAAATGGCACCAGGGCCTGAACTGCAACTCCCGCAGGGACCACTGTCACCACCCTCACCGGTACGGGTTCGACTATTTTTATGGGATGCCCTTCAGCCTGTTTGACACCTGCTGGCCGGACCCGTCCCGGGACGCCGAGTTGGCCCTCGGCCTCCGGGTCTGGATCTGCGTCCAGCTGCTCGCCCTGGCCGCCCTCACCCTCACGCTGGGTAAACTGAGTCGCACGCTGTGCGTCCCCTGGGCCCTCGTCCTCTTCCTGGTCTCTCTGGTCCTCCTCCTGGGACACTTCTGGCTGGACAGCTTCCGGTCCTCTCTGTACTGGGACTGCCTGCTCATGCGACAGGAAGCGATTGTAGAGCAGCCCATGAAGGCGGAGAGAGCGGGCTCCATCATGGTCGACGAGGCCATCTCGTTTTTTGAAAGGTAAGCATGATTATTTATTATTAATTATTATTAATTATTAATTATTATTATGTGGATCCTAAGACCCTGTCTTTTGCTCCCAAAGAGCCGCCAGGTCTTATTTTTTTTTTTTCAGGGAAACACAATACAGAGTCCTGCCGAGTACGCCAAGAACGGATGTACCCTGTTTCCCCCGAAAATAAGACGAGGGTCTTTTATTTATGTTTTATTTTTTTTTTAAAAAAAAATAGATATATTTTATTGATTTTGTTCCGAGAGGAAGAGAGAGAGAGAGAGAGAGAGGAGAGTTAGAAACGTCGATGAGAGAGAGAGAGAGAGAGAGAGAGTCATCGATCAGCTGCCTCCTGCACGCCCCCCCCCCACTGGGGATGTGCCCGCAGCCACCGAGGCCCATGCCCTTGACCGGGAATCGAACCCGGGACCGAGTTCGCAGGCCGAGGCTCTGTCCACTGAGCCACACCGGTTTCGGCTCTAGTTTAGTTATTTATTTTTTAACTTTATTATTTTTTTTTCTATTGCTGCTGTAACAAATTACTACAGATTTAGTGTTTAATACAACATCAATTTATTTTATTTATTTATTTTTAAAATATATTTTATTGATTTTGTACAGAGAGGAAGAGAGAGGGATAGAAACATTGATGAGAGAGAGTCATCGATCAGCTGCCTCCTGCACGCCCCCCACTGGGGATGTGCCCGCCACCAAGGTCCATGCCCTTGACCGGGAATCGAACCCGGGACCGAGTTCGCAGGCCGAGGCTCTGTCCACTGAGCCACACCGGCCTCGGCTCTAGTTTATGTTTTCACCCAATGTTCACCCGTCGATATCTCTCCGGAAAAGGCCGGAATCTCCCAGAGGCGGGGATGGTGGGGCACGCCGCCCTGGGTGAGCCGAGCGCCCGTCTTTCCGGAAAACGGATGGTTGGGCCTCAAAAGGGGGTCAACTTTGCCGACTCCTCCTGTGTCCTCACGTGGGGACCACACGGTGTGCGGACGAGTTTGCCAAGATGTGCCCGTCGGTGCTTGCTCGCGGGGTGCGAAAGCCCTGATGTGTCGAGGGAATCTCTGCTGTCGCTCTGTCTGTGTGTGTGTGTGTGTGTGTCTCTGTCTGTCTCTGTGTGTGTGTGTGTGTCTCTGTCTGTCTCTGTGCTTGTTTGTGTCTCTGTCTGTGTGTGTGTCTCTGTTTCTCTATGTGTGTGTCTGGGTCTGTGTGTCTGTGTGTCTCTGTCTCTGTGTGTGTGTGTGTCTCTGTCTCTGTGTGTGTGTGTGTCTGTGTGTGTGTGTGTCTGTCTCTGTGTGTCTCTCTGTCTGTGTGTGTCTCTGTTTCTGTATGTGAGTCTGTTTCTCTATGTGTGTGTCTCTGTCTCTGTGTCTGTGTGTGTGTGTCTGTCTCTGTGTGTGTGTCTGTGTGTGTATCTCTCTGTCTCTCTTTGTGTGTGTCTGTGTGTGTCTCTGTCTGTCTCTGTGCTTGTTTGTGTCTCTGTCTCTGTGTGTGTGTCTCTGTCTGTGTGTGTCTCTCTGTCTGTGTGTGTCTCTGTTTCTGTGTGTCTCTGTTTCTCTATGTGTGTGTCTGGGTCTGTGTGTCTGTGTGTCTCTATCTCTGTGTCTGTGTGTGTCTCTGTCTCTGTGCTTGTTTGTGTCTCTGTCTCTCTGTGTGTGTCTCTGTGTGTGTGTGTCTCTATGTCTGTGTGTGTCTCCGTCTCTGTGTGTGTGTGTCTGTTTCTCTATGTGTGTGTCTCTGTCTCTGTGTCTGTGTGTGTGTGTCTGTCTCTGTGTGTGTGTCTGTGTGTGTATCTCTCTGTCTCTCTTTGTGTGTGTCTGTGTGTGTCTCTGTCTGTCTCTGTGCTTGTTTGTGTCTCTGTCTCTGTGTGTGTGTCTCTGTCTGTGTGTGTCTCTGTTTCTGTGTGTCTCTGTTTCTCTATGTGTGTGTCTGGGTCTGTGTGTCTGTGTGTCTCTGTCTCTGTGTCTGTGTGTGTCTCTGTCTCTGTGCTTGTTTGTGTCTCTGTCTCTCTGTGTGTGTCTCTGTGTGTGTGTGTCTCTATGTCTGTGTGTGTCTCCGTCTCTGTGTGTGTGTGTCTGTGTATCTCTCTGTCTCTCTTTGTGTGTGTCTGTGTGTGTCTCTGTTTGTCTCTGTGCTTGTTTGTGTCTCTGTTTCTGTGTATGTCTCTGTCTCTCTATGGGTGTGTCTGTGTGTCTCTATGTGTGTGTGTGTGTGTGTGTGAGTGTGTGTCTCTCTGTTTCTCTCTGTGTGTGTCTCTGTGTGTGTCTGTGTGTGCATCTGTGTCTGTGTATGTCTGTTTCCATGTCTCTGAGTGTCTCTGTTTCTGTGTGTGTCTCTGTCTCTCTATGTGTGTGTGTGTGTGTGTGTCTGTCTCTGTGTCTGTGTGTGTCTTTCTCTCTCTCTCTCTGTGTCTCTGTGTGTCTCTGTGTTTGTGTGTGTCTGTGTCTGTATCTGTGTGTGTGTCTGTTTCTCTCTGTGTGTGTCTCTCTATGTGTGTGTGTGTGTGTGAGTGAGTGTGAGTGTGAGTGAGTGTGTGTGTGTGGGCGTGTGTTCACTGTCATGGGCGGTGACACACATGCCCGCGGGGTGTGAGGGCCGGAGAGGAGGGGGACTCACCGGGACGGGGGGTGTGTCGGCTCAGGCACCGGGACGGCCCCTTCCTGCTGTTCTACGGCTTCCTGCACGTGCACACGCCGCTGCCCACCGCCGACCGCTTCCTGGGCACCAGCAGGCACGGCCTGTACGGCGACAACGTGCAGGAGATGGACTGCTACCTGGGTGAGCGGCGGGCGGGAGACGTGGGCTTTACCGTCACGGAACCCTGACCCCGACCGCGACCCTGACCCCAACCCTGAATAACCCTGACCCCGACCCTGACCCTGACCCCGACCCTGACCCTAACCCTAACACTGACCCTGACCCTGACCCTGACCCTGACCCTAACACTAACCCTAACCCTAACCCCTAACCCTGACCCTGACCCTAACCCTGACCCCGACCCTGACCCTGACCCCGACCCTGACCCTGACCCCGACCCTGACCCCGACCCTGACCCTGACCCTGACCCCGACCCTGACCCTAAATAACCCTAACCATAACCCTGACCCTGACCCTAACCCTAACCCTGACCCTGACCCTGACCCTGACCCTGACCCTGACCCTGACCCTAACCCACCGCCGACCGCTTCCTGGGCACCAGCAGGCACGGCCTGTACGGCGACAACGTGCAGGAGATGGACTGCTACCTGGGTGAGCGGCGGGCGGGAGACGTGGGCTTTACCGTCACGGAACCCTGACCCCGACCGCGACCCTGACCCTGCCCCTGACCCCGACCCTGACCCCGACCCTGACCATAACCATAACCCTGACCCTGACCCTGACCCTGACCGTAATCCTAACCCTGACCCTGACCCTGACCCTGACCCTGACCCTGACCCTAAATAACCCTAACCCTGACCCTGACCCTGACCCTGACCCTGACCCTGACCCTAATCCAAATCAAAACCCTAACCTTGACCCTGACCCTGACCCCGACCCTGACCCTGACCCCGACCCTGACCCTGACCCTAATCCAAATCAAAACCCTAACCCTGACCCTGACCCTGACCCCGACCCTGACCCTGACCCTGCCCCTGCCCCTGACCATAACCCTGACCCTGACCCTGACCCTGACCCTGACCCCGACCCCGACCCCGACCCTGACCCTGACCCTAACCCTGACCCTGACCCTGACCCTGACCCTGACCCTAACCCTAACCCTAACCCTAATCCAAATCAAAATCCTAACCCTGACCCTGACCCCAACCCTGACCCTGACCCTGACCCTGACCTTAACCATAACCCTAACCCTAACCCTGACCCTGACCCTGCCCCTGACCC
The DNA here is from genome assembly GCA_963693515.1 of Pipistrellus nathusii. Lineage (NCBI taxonomy): Eukaryota > Metazoa > Chordata > Mammalia > Chiroptera > Vespertilionidae > Pipistrellus > Pipistrellus nathusii. Next base: position 5,802,339 of record OY882880.1, read on the forward strand.
CGACCCTGACCCTGACCCTGACCCTGACCCTGACCTTAACCATAACCCTAACCCTAACCCTGACCCTGCCCCTGACCCTGACCCTGACCCCGACCCTGACCCTGACCCTGACCCTGACCACGCCCACATTGACGTGTCCATGAATTGCCTCTTCAATGTGGTCTGAGAGAGGAAGGAAGAGGGAGGCAGCACCATCAACGATGAGAGAGAATCATGGACCAGCTGCCTCCTGCTCTCCCACGCCCCCTCCTGGGGATGGAGCCCGCTACCCGGGCATCTGCCCTTGGCCGGGAATCAAAGTGTGACCTCGTGATCCCCAGGTCAGTGCGCAACTAGCTGGATGCACTTTATTTTATTTTATTGTTTATTTTATTTTTATTTCATTATTTTTTATTTTATTGTTTATTTTATTATTTTATTTTATTTATTTCAATTTATTTTATTTTATTTTTATTTTATAATTTTATTTTATTGTTTATTTTATTTTTATTTTACTGTTTATTTTATTATTTTATTTTATTTTTATTTTATTGTTTATTTTATTTTAATTTTATTTTATTATTTTATTATTTTATTTTATTGTTTATTTCATTTTATTTTATTTTAATTTATTTTATTTTTTATTTTATTTTATTGTTAATTTTATTATTTTATTTTATTGTTTATTTTATTATTTTATTTTATTTTTATTTTATTTTTTATTTTATTTTATTTTATTTTATTTCTATTTTATATTTTATTTTATTTTATTTTATTTCATTTTATTTTTAATTTATTTCATTTTTTATTTCATTATTTTATTTTATTGTTTATTTTATTTTTGTTGATTTTATTGTTTATTTTATTTTATTTTATTTTTTATTTTATTGTTTATTTTATTATTTTATTTTTTGTTTTATTTTTTATTTTATTATTTTATTTCATTTTAATTTATTTCATTTTTATTTTATTTTATTATTTTATTTTAT
>OY882880.1:5816744-5821744 GCA_963693515.1 Pipistrellus nathusii
GACACAGGATACACACACACACACAGGACACAGGATACACACACACACAGACACACAGGACACAGGATACACACACACACACAGACACACACAGAGAAACACACAGACACACACACAGAGAACACACACACAGACACACACACACACACCAGGACACACAAACACACACACAGGACACACACACGCACCAGGACACACATACACATACACACGCACACAGGACACACACAAGACACACACAAACACACACAGGACACACACACACACACCAGCACACACACACACAGGATACACACATACACACGCACGCACACAGGACACACACAAGACACACATACACACACACACCACACATAGGACACACACAGAGGACCTTCACACACACAAAGACACACAGACACACACACACACATAGGACACACACACACAGAGAAACACACACACACACAGGACACACCCACACACCAGGACACACATGACACACACAGAGAGAACACACACACACAGGACACACACACACCAGGACACACATGACACACACACACAGAGAAACACACACACACACCAGGACACACACACACAGACACACACACACACAAAGGACACACACACACACACACACCATGACACACACACACATAGGACACACACACAGAGAAACACACACACACACACCAGGACACACACACACAGGACACATACACACATAGGGCACACACAGAGAAACACACAGACACACACACATGACACACACACACAGTGAGAAACACACACACACACACCCCACATCCTCCCCGCCTGCCCCCCCACGGCGGTCGGCCCCGGGGGAAACTAGGGGCCCATCGGACTCCCCCTTCGCCGTCTCTTTGATGCGAACAAATGGCTTCAGCGCTAATGGGGCTCAGAGCTGGCGGGCGGGCGGCCCCGGGGGCAAGAGGCAAACAGGATCAGGATTTCCTGAACCTTCTCGGTCCCGGAGCCTGATGAGGTGTTAATACGTTCCAGTTTGGCCAGAAAAAAAATTATTTAAAAAAAAATTTTTTTTTTCTGTATAAAGTAAAGGTTCTATTCAAAACACACTTTCATCTTTGTCTGGCCAGGAACGTGAGGGGGGGAGAGGGGTCCCCCCGTATTTGGGGGGGGGGAAGGGAGCAAGCGGGAAAGCCAGGGAGAGAGGGAAGGGCCTCCGAGGGCTGTGTCTTTTAAGGGATCCACTTCCAGAATGTCCCGGAATGTTCCGGAATGTTCCGGAATGTTCTTCCCTAAGCCCTCCACCGCCCCCCACTTTCTTTATTTAAAATTTATTTTATTTTATTTATCATTTTTTTAAAAGTATAGGGGAGGATGGACATAGGTTTTATGCCAATACGTTGTCATTTTAAAAATTTTTTTTAAATATATATTTTATGGATTTTTTTTTTTTTTTTTTTTTTTTTACAGAGAGGAAGGGAGAGGGAGGGAGAGAGAGTTAGAAACATCGATGATGAGAGAGAATCATCAACCAGCCGCCTCCTGCACGCCCCCCACTGGGGATGTGCCCGCCACCCAGATCCATGCCGTTGACCGGGAATCGAACCCGGGACCCTTCGGTCCGCAGGCCGGCGCTCTGCCCACTGAGCCACACCGGTGTTGGCTTTTTAATTTTTTAAAAATTTTATTATTATTATTTTTTTAAAGAATATGGGAGAATGGACATAGGTCATATGCCAATACTACGTCATTAAAAAAAAATTTAATATATATTTTATTGATTTTCCACAGACAGGAAGGGAGAGGGAGAGAGAGCTAAAAACATCGATGATGAGAGAGAATCATGGATCGGCTGCCTCCTGCACGCCCCCCACTGGGGATGTGCCCTCGGCCACCCAGGTCCATGCCCTGGACCGGGAATCGAACCCGGGACCTTTCAATCTGCAGGTCGACGCTCTATCCACTGAGCCAAACTAGTCAGGGCCCAAGAAAATTAATATAATATATATATGTATTTTTTTTTTTAAGAAAAGAAATAGAGCCGAAACCGGGGTGGCTCAGTGGGTAGAGCGTCGGCCTGCGGACGGAAGGGTCCCGGGTTCGATTCCCGGTCAAGGGCATGGACCTCGGTGGCTGAGGGCACATCCCCAGTGGGGGGCGTGCAGGAGGCAGCTGGTCAGTGATTCTCTCTCATCATCGATGTTTCTGACTCTCTGCCCCTCTCCCTTCCTCTCTGTAAAAAAAAATCAATAAAATATATATTTTTAAAAAACATTTAAAAAAAAAAAAAAAAAAAAAAAAAGCAGGAGGTAGTTTTGAAAATCCATGGACAAGGCTGCCCTCTGGTGTCCATTTGGGGGTATTGCCGAAATCACCAGATCTGTCTCCATGGATACAGGAGGGAGGTGTGTGATGCATTTAAAAATGCGCCAATGGCTGACGCCGGGGTGGCTCAGTGGGTAGAGCGCCGGCCTGCGGACGGAAGGGTCCCGGGTTCGATTCCCGGTCAAGGGCATGGGCCTGGGTGGCTGAGGGCACATCCCCAGTGGGGGGCGTGCAGGAGGCAGCTGGTCAGTGATTCTCTCTCATCATCGATGTCTCTGGCTCTGAATCCCTCTCCCTTCCTCTCTGTAAAAATATCCATAAAATATATTTTTTTTAAAGAAAAAACTATAAAAATAAAAAATAAAATAAAAATGAGTCGATGACAAGCTTTCCAGAAACGAGGTTGCCCCAATATAATATCAGGTTTTGAAATATTTATAAATATGTTTTAATGGATCTCAAAGGAGGAGAGAGAGAGAGAGAGAGAGAGAGACAGAGAGAGAGAGAGAGAGAGAGAGAGGAAATCATCGACCAGCTGCCTCCTGCACGCCCCCCACTGGGGATGTGCCCTCAGCCACCGAGGCCCATGCCCTTGGCCGGGAATCGAACCCGGGACCCTTCCGTCCGCAGGCCGACGCTCTATTTACTGAGACAAATCAGTTTCGGCAATAAAATATATATTTTAAACACACACACACAGACACACACAAATGTATTATTTTAAAAAATATATATATTTTATTTCAGACTATCCTTTGGGGTGAATTGAAGTCTCTGCATAGGAACTGGGGCCCCATACATGGCTTTTTGGGGGGCCTGAGGCCTGTCCCCCCAGAATTCAGACCAACCGACCCCCAGGCCACCCCCTTGAACCCCCATTTCCTGCTCCGTGTGTGTGTATGTGTGTGTGTGTGTGTCTGTGTGTGTGTGTGTGTTAGGGGGTGTTTGTTCGCCTGCAAACGCTCATGATATTATCACTATTTCTCATCTCATTATGACGCGCACAGACCACCAGGGGGCAGACAGCCAACCGGCCGACCAGTTGCTATGACGTGCACTGACCACCAGGGGGCAGACAGCCGACCGGCCGACTGGTCGCTATGACACGCACTGACCACCAGGGGGCAGACGGTTGACCGATCGACCGCCCGACTGTTCGCTATGACGCGCACTGACCACTAGGGGGCAGACGGCCGACCAGCCGACCGGTCGCTATGACGTGCACTGACCACCAGGGGGCAGACAGCTGACCGGCCGACCAGTCGCTATGACGTGCACTGACCACCAGGGGGCAGACGGCCGACCGGCCGACCGGTCGCAATGACGTGCACTGACCACCAGGGGGCAGACGGCCGACCGGCCGACCGGTCGCTATGACGTGCACTGACCACCAGGGGGCAGACGGCCGCCCAGACGCCGGCCCTTCACTCTCAGCCCCTCAGAGCGTCACGTAAGCGTTGTCTCCCATCGTGAACTTGAACCCGCCGAGCGCCAGGACCTCGTCCCCCTGGGTGGCCGGGCCGGGGGGCCGCCCGGGGGTCCCCTCGGGGCCCAACCTCGGGGCCGGCGAACACGGGGTTCGGGGCTCCGTCTCGGGGGCCCCGTCCTTGGGGGGCTGGACCCCAAGATTCTCGATCAGGACGCTCTCGGGCTCCCCTTCCTCCTCCTCCTCCTCCTCCTTCTGCAGGCGCCTGAGGTCCTGGGTGTCTCTGATCCACTCCTGTGGGGGGGACAGCCCGTCAGAGGCCGGAAAATTGGGGGGCCCCTCGGTCGACGGGGTGATAAAGGGGTGAGGCACGGCCCTGGCCGGGGTGGCTCAGTGGGTAGAGCGTCGGCCTGTGGACGGAAGGGTCCCGGGTTCGATTCCCGGTCAAGGGCCTGGGCCTGGGTGGCTGAGGGCACATCCCCAGTGGGGGGCGTGCAGGAGGCGGCGGATGGATGTGTCTCTCTCATCCTGGATGTTTCTGACTTTCTCTCCCTCTCCCTTCCTCTCTGTGTAAAAAAATAATCGATAAACTATATGGTTTTTAAAAATAAATTAGAATTAAAAATTAAAATTAATTAAAAATTGAAAATTAAAATTGAAAATTAAAATTAAAAATTACAATTAAAAATCAAAATTAAAAATTACAATTAAAAATTACAATTAAAAATCCAAATTAAAAATTACAATTAAAAATGAAAATTAAAAATTACAATTAAAAATTACAATTAAAAATCAAAATTAAAAATTACAATTAAAAATCAAAATTAAAAATTACAATTAAAAATCTAAATTAAAAATCACAATTAAAAATTACAATTAAAAATCAAAATTAAAAATTACAATTAAAATTTAAAAATCAAAATTAAAAATTACAATTAAAAATTACAATTAAAAATCAAAATTAAAAATTACAATTAAAAATCAAAATTAAAAATTACAATTAAAAATTACAATTAAAAATCAAAATTGAAAATTATAATTAAAAATCAAAATTGAAAATTACAATTAAAAATCCAAATTAAAAATTACAATTAAAAATTACAATTAAAAATCCAAATTAAAAATCAAAATTAAAAATTACACTTAAAAATTACAATTAAAAATCCAAATTAAAAATTACAATTAAAAATCCAAATTAGAAATTACAATTAAAAATTACAATTAAAAATCCAAATTAAAAATTACAATTAAAAATTACAATTAAAAATCACAATTAAAA
>OY882880.1:5832553-5835053 GCA_963693515.1 Pipistrellus nathusii
GGAATCCTCATCTCCATGAAAGGTATATGACATCAATGATGAGAGAAAATCATTGATCAGCTGCCTCCTGCATACCCCACACTAGGGATCGAGCCCACAACTTGGGCATGTGCTTTGACTGGGAATCAAACCCTAACCACCTGGTTCATAGATTGACACTCAACCACTGAGATACACCAGCTGGGCACGTCTTGCTTTTTTTTTTCTTTTTTTTTTTTTTTTTAGCAACATTTGCATTTGTAAGGTTTAGCCTGTGTTATTACATGAAGTGTTGAAAGGCATTCAATGAATGTTATGATGCCATAGGTTTCAAATTTTTTGAGAGCTTTTAAAGAATTTAATGAACATGTATCATAGATTTTACTTAACTCATTAATTAAGGAGATAACCTGTAAGATGTTACAACGGGTTCAAATATGTGTACTAATAAAAATGCATTTTTACAAATTTGAAAAATATTTAAACAGTGTTTTTAAAAATTAAATTTGAGTTATGTAGTTGCCAGTATTTAGAGACATTGATAAAATCTGACAAAACTGACCTTTACGTGAATAAAAAATATATTAATGATAAGAAGAAGAAGAAGAAGAAGAAGAAGAAGAAGAAGAAGAAGAAGAAGAAGAAGAAACGGTGTCCTAGGACTGGTCTCCCCCTGCAGGACGCTGAACCCCCAGAGAGAGATAAGATTTGGGGGTGACGTTTACTCCGTCCCCCAGGTCCTGCGCCCACAAGAAAGAGGAATTCGGAGAAGTCTCACTTCCCAGAAGCGGCCGCTTGGGGTCCGATAACGGAATTTCTTCAGTTCCCTAATTTTTATTTATTTTTAATTTTTATTTTTTTTTTTTAAAGAAACACAGCCTGGTGGTGGGGCCTGGGCTGGTGCGGCTCAGTGGGCAGAGCGTCGGCCTGCTGGACGGGAAGGGTCCCGGGTTCGATTCCATCCGGTCCAGGGCATGGGCCTCGGTGGCTGAGGGCACCTCCCCGGTGGGGGGCGTGCAGGAGGCAGCTGATCAGTGATTCTCTCTCTCTCTCTCTTTCTCTCTCTCTCTTTCTGTAAAAAAAAAAAATCAATAAAATACCCTTGACCTTCAGAATCGAACCCAGGACCTTTCCGTCCGCAGGCCGACGCTCTATCCACTGAGCGACACCGATAGTGTGTGTGCAAGAGGCAGCTGATCGATGATTCTCTCTCATCGATGTTTCTAACTCTCTTCCTCTCTGTGAAAAATCAATAAAAAATATATTTTTTTTTAAAAAATCAATAAAATATATATATATATATTTTTAAAAATCATTAAAATATATATTTTTAATAAAAAATCATTAAAATATATATGTTTAACAAAAATAACATAAAAAAGAAAAAGATTTTTCCAGGAACTCAGGGCTGGTCTTCTTCGCAATCCCACTTCTTTCTGGATGACTTGTCTGTGGGGCCGAGTCATAGGGCCCATTCCAAAGGTCACGGCGTCACCCCAAAGGTCACTGTTCTCAGAATCGCCAGCTCACTGGTCCTGAGTCAGGGGCACATGCCCGGAGATTGGGGGGTCACAGGGGGTGTAGGAGGGGGTGACTCTGAGCTTAAGGGGTGGACGGAGCCTCGGGTACGAGCCCTGAGTCCCAGGGTGAGGATCGGAAGGTTCCAGAACAAAGCTGGGCCTCAGAGACAAGACACAGGGCCGAGGAGCCCCACGTGGGAGGTGGACCGGCCGGGGAGGGGCCGAGGGGGGCTCCAGGGCGCGTCCGGCCCGTCTCGCTCAGTCCCCATCGGCCGGACCCCAGCAGCAAGCTGGCCTGCTGGTCCGAGCGTCCGCCCCCTGGTGGTCAGTGCACATCAATGAGACTGGTCGGCCGGTCGGCTGTCTGCCCCCTGGTGGTCAGTGCACATCATAGCAACTGGTCGGCCGGTCGGCTGTCTGCCCCCTGGCGGTCAGTGCACGTCACAGCGACTGGTCGGTCGGTCAATGGTCTGCCCCCTGGTGGTCAGTGCACGTCATAGCGACCGGTCGGCCGGTCAACCATCTTTCCCCTGGTGGTCAGTGCACGTCATGGCGACTGGTCAACCGGTCAGCTGTCTGCCCCCTGGTGGTCAGTGCCCATCATAGCGAGTGGCTGAGCGGCCTTAGCATATCATTAGCATATCATTAGCATATCGTTAGCATATGACTCTGTGATTGGACGACCGGACGACCGGACACTTAGCACATTAGACTTTTATCCTATAGGACGGATGTCAGAGGAGGAAGGGAGAGGGAGAGGGAGAGGGAGAGAGAAACACCCACGAGGAGAGAGAATCGAGCCTCGAACCCAGGCCCGTGCCCCTGACCTCTGACCTCCCGGCTCCAAGGCCCAACCCCTAACCACTGGGCCACCCCAGCTGGGCCCTCAGACATGCCGTCGCCGCCGAAGCCGCAGAGACCGATGGGGCCGGAACCAGTGCGGACGGTGGACAGAGCCTCGGCCTGCGGACGGAAGGGTCCCGGGTTCGATTCCCGGTCCA
>OY882880.1:5845053-5850053 GCA_963693515.1 Pipistrellus nathusii
TCTCTGTGTGTGTCTCTGTGTGTGTCTGTGTGTGTCTGTGTGTGTCTGTGTGTGTCTGTGTGTCTGTGTGTGTGTCTGTGTGTGTGTCTGTGTGTGTGTGTCTGTTTGTCTGTGTGTGTGTGTCAGTGTGTGTCTGTGTGTGTGTCTGTGTGAGTGTCTGTGAGTGTGTGTGTGTGTGTGTGTGTCTGTGTGTGTGTGTGTGTGTGTCTGAGTGAAGGTCCCTCTCTGAGGCTCCGGAAGCTTCCGGAAGGAGCCGCCGGATTTGCCAGGAAAGCTGGCCGGGCCCGGAGGCCGGGACGAAGGGGAGGGAGGTGCCTCCAGTGGCCGATGGGGGAACTGCAGGCCTCTGAGGGCCACACTGTGTGTTTCCTTTTCTCTTAAATATAAATTTTATTTATTTTACATTTTCACAGAGAGGAAGGGAGAGGGAGGGAGAGGGAAACATCGATGAGAGAGAATCATCGACCAGCCGCCTCCTGCACGCCCCCCACTGGGGATGTGCCCTCAGCCACCCAGGCCCATGCCCTTGACCGGGAATCGAACCCGGGACCCTTCCGTCCGCAGGCCGACGCTCTACCCACCGGCTTCAGCCCAATATTTCCGTTTTCAGAGAAATGTCGGTTTATTCCGATAGAGACCTGCTGAGGGCCGTGGGCTGGAACCCATGAGGGATGGTGAGCAAACAACAATAGAATATTTAATTTGGTTATTTTATTTTATATTTTTATTTGTAAATATATATTTCGTTTGTTTGTTTTTGTTTCATTTTTTATTTTATTTTTATTCTATTTTTTTAAATATATATTTTATTTTCATTTTATTTTTATTTTATTTTCATTTTTTAAAATATATATTTTATTTTTTGTTTTTTATTTTATTTTTAAATATATATTTTGTTTGTTTTTGTTTTATTTTTTATTATTTTATTTTTTATTTTATTTTTATTTTATTTTTTAAATATATTTTTTATTTTTTATTTTATTTTTAAATATATATATTTTGTTTGTTTTTGTCTTATTTTTTATTTTATTTTTTATTTTATTTTTTATTTTATTTTTATTTTATTTTTATTTTACTTTTTAAAATATATATTTTATTCTTTATTTTATTTTTAAATATATATTTAGTTTGTTTGTTTTTTTATTTTTTATTATTTTATTTTTTATTTCATTTTTATTTTATTTTTATTTTATTTTTTAAATATATATTTTATTCTTTATTTTATTTTTAAATATATATTTTGTTTTTTTTGTTTTGTTTTTTATTTTATTTTTATTTATTTTTATTGTTTTAAATATACATTTTATTTTTTATTTTTAAATATATATTTTGTTTGTTTTTGTTTGTTTTAAAGAAAAACAATCCCTGTGTTATAACGGGCAGCCTCCGTGGAACGGGAAACGACGGTGTGGGGGTTGTGAGAAGCAGAAGGAGGAGCGGGTGTGCTTTTGGCCGATGACTTTTTTTCAAAAAAAATCAACTTTAGGGAAGTGTCAGCCTCGCCTACGTCCGCCCCAAAGGGAAACAGAAAAACTTGGGGGTTTTTACCTCAGTTTCCCTTTTTTTATTTTTTATTTTTTTAGATGCACCGAAACCAATCAACCTTTAGCGCCAATCGTTAACATGTAATCGATCGCCGAAACCGGTGTGGCTCAGTGGGCAGAGCGTCGGCCTGCTGGACGGAAGGGTCCCGGGTTCGATTCCTGGTCAAGGGCATGGGCCTGGGTGGCTGAGGGCACATCCCCAGTGGGGGGGCGTGCAGGAGGCAGCTGATCGATGACTCTCTCTCATCATCGATGTTTCTAAATCTCTATCCCTCTCCCTTCCTCTCTGTAAGAAAATCAAATAAATATATCTATTTTTTAAATAATAAAATAAAAATATAGCTGTTTCTCACTCTCTATCCCGCTCCCTTCCTCTCTGTAAGAAAATCAATAAAATATATCTATTTTTTAAATAATAAAATAAAAATATAGCTGTTTCTCACTCTCTATCCCTCTCTCTTCCTCTCTGTAAGAAAATCAATAAAATATATCTATTTTTAAAATAATAAAATAAAAATATAGCTGTTTCTCACTCTCTATCCCTCTCTCTTCCTCTCTGTAAAAACTTAATAAAAAATATTTTTTAAATAATAAAATAAAAATATAGCTGTTTCTCACTCTCTATCCCTCTCTCTTCCTCTCTGTAAAAACTTAATAAAAAATATTTTTTTAAAAATAATAAAATAAAAATATAGCTGTTTCTCACTCTCTATCCCTTTCTCTTCCTCTCTGTAAGAAAATCAAAAAAATATATCTATTTTTTAAATAATAAAATAAAAATATAGCTGTTTCTCACTCTCTAGCCCTCTCTCTTCCTCTCTGTAAGAAAAAAAAAATATATATCTGTTTTTAAAATAATAAAATAAAAATATAGCAGTTTCTCACTCTCTATCCCTCTCCCTTCCTCTCTGTAAGAAAATCAATAAAATATATCTATTTTTTTAAATAATAAAATAAAAATATAGCTGTTTCTCACTCTCTATCCCTCTCTTCCTCTCTGTAAAAACTTAATAAAAAATATTTTTTTAAAATAATAAAATAAAAATATAGCTGTTTCTCACTCTCTATCCCCCTCCCTTCCTCTCTGTAAGAAAATCAATAAAATATATATTTATTTTTAAAATAAAAAAAGCTATGAAGACGACATTATACCATTCCCAAAATTGTATAATTTATTTAAATATATTTAAATGATTTTTTTTTTTTTTAAAAAAAGGGGGTGGGGGGTGAGCATGAAAGAAATATCCAATCAGGAGAAAATATCCTGCAAATCATTGACCTCTAAACAAACAACAACAACAAAAAATGTGTACTTTCATGTTTGTTCAAAAATGTACGTCTTCACGTGATTTATTTTTTTTAAATAATAGATTTTATTGATTTTTTGACACACAGAGAGAGAGTCATTGAGAGGGAGAGAGAGAGAGTCATCGATCAGCTGCCTCCTGCACGCCCCCCGCTGGGGATGTGCCCTCAGCCACCCAGGCCCACGCCCTGGACCGGGAATCGAACCCGGGACCCTTCCTGTCCAGCAGGCCGACGCTCTGCCCACTGAGCCACCCCGGCTTCGGCCTGATGCCCTTTTGAGAGCAGATTTGCTCAGACGCCGCCTCTGTGTCTCCCTCCAGGTCTCTGTCCGTCCATCCGGCACCCGCCACCCCCCACCCACCCATGGGTGCCCTGGTGACGGCCACCCTGGTTTGGACGCTGCTCCACCCGGCCTTCCTTCTTACCCAGGAGCCTCAGGGTGAGTCCAGGGGGGTGGGGTGGGGTGGGGTGGGGGGGCTCCCTGATGCCTGTCTACCTCTCGCTTTTATTTTATTATTTTTTTTTTTTAAAAAAAATCAATAAAATAAAACATGTATGTGAGCCGAGCCTCGGCCTGCTGGACGGAAGGGTCCCGGGTTCGAGTCCCAGGGCAAGGGCGTGGGCCTGGGTGGCTGAGGGCACATCCCCTGGGGGGGGCGTGCAGGAGGCGGCGGATGGATGATTCTCTCTCTCATCCTGGATGTTTCTATCGCTCTCTCTTGCTCTCAGAAAAAAATCAATAATATGTATTATTTTATTATTTTTAAAATATATATTATTATATATATTTTATATATATATTATATATATTATTTATATAATATATATAAATATTTATATAAATTATTTTATATAAATTATTAATTATTTTATATTAATTATTTTATATAAATTATTTTATATAAATTATTTTATATAAATTATTGTATAAATTAATTTATATAAATTATTTATATAATATTATATAAATATTATTTATATAATATATATAAATATATATAAATATATTATATATATTATTTATATAATATATAATATATATATTATATATATTATATATATTATATATATTAATATATATTATATAATATATATTAAAATATATATTATTGTTTTTAAAAAAACCATATCGGTGATCTCACACGATGCGAAGACAGGGGTCACGTCGATCGTACGATCGAAAACACGTTTCACAGCCTTTATTTCCGATCGACGATCCCTCTCGTTCATTGTCCTTCTTGCTCCTTTTTTTTTTTTTTTTTTCTTTTATTGATGGATGATCGTTTCACACGATTGTCCAATTCACCCCATTCGGACCCTCGTATTTGCATATTTTGGCTTTTTTAAAAAAAAATAGATATATTTTTTTTTATTGATTATTTTACACAGAGGAAGGAAGGGAGAGCGAGAAACATCGATGAGGAGAGAGAATCATCCATCCGCCGCCTCCTGCACGCCCCCCGCTGGGGATGTGCCCTCAGCCACCCAGGCCCATGCCCTTGACCGGGAATCGAACCCGGGACCCTTCCGTCCGCAGGCCGGCGCTCTACCCACTGAGCCACACCGGTCTCAGCTTTTTAAAATTTTTTATATTTTTACGTAAATGTGTCAACCAGGGGCAACCAGACCAGCAGGGGGAGCAGTTAGGGGCAATCAGACCAGCAGGGGAGGGCAGTTGGGGGCGACCAGGCCTGCAGGGAGGGCAGTTAGGGGCGACCAGGCCTGCAGGGGAGGGCAGTTGGGGGCGACCAGGCCTGCAGGGAGGGCAGTTAGGGGCGACCAGGCCTGCAGGGGAGGGCAGTTGGGGGCGACCAGGCCTGCAGGGGGGGCAGTTAGGGGCGACCAGGCCTGCAGGGGAGGGCAGTTAGGGGGGACCAGGCCTGCAGGGAGGGCAGTTAGGGGGGACCAGGCCGGCAGGGGAGGGCAGTTAGGGGCAATTAGACCATCAGGGGGGGCAGTTAGGGGCGATCAGGCCTGCAGGGGAGGGCAGTTAGGGGGGACCAGGCCTGCAGGGAGGGCAGTTAGGGGGGACCAGGCCTGCAGGGGAGGGCAGTTAGGGGCAATTAGACCATCAGGGGGGGCAGTTAGGGGCGATCAGGCCTGCAGGGGAGGGCAGTTAGGGGGGACCAGGCCTGCAGGGAGGGCAGT